>CBVK0101575921.1:0-13779 GCA_900067695.1 Picea abies | reverse complement strand
ATATCGGGGATAACAGGATGCACCTATTTATGGTACAGGTTGATTACAGGTTGTTTGGCACAGGTTGGTGCATGGTTGATACTCTTGTTTATGGTACAAATTGATATCTATTAAGGATTGTTGCCTCATCTCAGTTGGTGCTAAGAATGCAAGTTGAGTCTTGCATATAGAGCTGGTGCTCTTGTAGAGTTGTACTCTATTCAGTTGTTGCTGATAAACCCCAAGGGTTGTAGTCCGTAATAAAAAGAAAATTGTACATACATCTTGTGTTCTTTGTGTTCATTGTTGTGATGACTTGTTGATGATATATTGCTGATATATGCTGTTGATATGTGCTCACATCTAACTGGTTATAAATGACAACAATGGGTAATGAATAAATGTTGAATGCTAATTGATGAGTTTTTGTGCAAGAGGGAAGTTTTGGGAAAAAGAGCTCCACACTCATTCACCCCCCCTCTAAGTGTGGTAGGTGTGTCCAACAGATGCCACATGAATAGTAATGGAATTCATGTCGATGGTTGAAGCAGTTAATAATTACTGATAATTTTGGTCTCTTGAAGAAGGAAAAAGGGGTCAATTCAATGACCTGAAAAATAGGACACCAAATATTTTCCCCTTCATAAATTCATACTTTAGACAATAGGTCACATGTGATAAAATCCAAAAAAATCCCAAGGATTGGAGGAGGAAGAGACCAAAGGTGGAAAACATCACCAGAAGAGTGGTATAGAGAGAGAAACCAATAGATGCAGACATAGGAAGAGAAGAGATAAAAAAAAGCAGTGGAAGAGAGAATGCCATGCATAGAGGAGAATACTCTGAGGAAGAATTGGAGCAACGAGCTCATAGGCTAAGGGCATAGTGAATATAAATTTTCATTGATGTAGATCGAAGAGAAGAACAAAGTGGAAGGAGTTCCATGAAGAAAATTGGAAGCTCATCCAATTTGATGATGATCACCTTGAAACAAAGAAGACTTGAATCTAGACGAGAGCGATAAAGGGAAATAAATTGGTACTTACTGGACATAAGATGGCACTGGTAAAGGGAGGTCTTTGAGGGACTATATAGCAAAGAAAGAATTCCTTTGTGCAGAGGAAATCCAATTGATAAACTACCTGATAAACCTGTAGAATCTATGATCTCAGTGGGAAGGGGGAAACCTATTTTGTTGTCATAGAAGGAAGGAGAGTAACCTTCCTCTATCATCTGAACTTGAATACCAGCTGAATCATTCCCTTCTTATATCATGGCTTGGCACAGGGGTGACGTACTATAGGAATGTTCTCTATAGTATGGCCTAAGATTGGGAGGAAAGGCATACTTTCTCACTTATTTGGTTGCAAATATTTAGCAAATACATGTTTAACCTGATCTATATGAAGTGTTTTCAGTATTGTAAATAAACTTTTAGGGTATTTTCATGATTATTCTTGGTGCAAGTAGGTAAAATATGCATTTTTTGTCATCTATTGAATGGTTTATGTATGGTTTTATTTTCTCATACAAGATTATGAAATTGCATGATATACTTAATGCTTGAAGTAAAGAACTTAAATTGCTACTTTCTTACTTTCTATTTGCCAAGCTTTTCATTGAATTGATCTAGTAACTAGTGAAACCCTAGAGCCCTAGTTTCCTAAAACTCTAAGGTTTTGACCTATTTATCTTTGCCTAAGTCCTTATCCCATAAGAAGCCTAAGGAGAGCAAGGTGTTAGGGCTTAGAATTGACTACACCCTAGTATCTTCTTTCTTGAGGAAAATGCATAGGGTGACTTAAGTTACTACTTCCCCTATGCATTCTCCCTCTTAGAATTTTGTGCACTATCAAAATTGATGTGCAACCTTAGAAGAAGCTGTCCACTTGACTCTATAATCCCTATAAGGCACTTGGTCTATCCTTTCTTTCATTGAAGGACTGATTAAACACTCAAACACTCTTCTCCTAAGATTTTACTAACTATCTCTAGCCCTAGTTTACCCTAGATCACTAACCTATTTGTTGTTGTTACAAAAGATTTATACAACCATCTAATTGCAACAATTTTTCTGCAAAACTGACCTTTAATGCTAGCTAGACACTTCATAAATTGCTTGTGACAATTAATTATCATTTTTCCTAGTAAAAGCTACCTTTTCATTGTCTTTTCAAGCAATTTTGAGGCATATTTCTTGCAGTTGTTATAAAATACTTATTGTTGTTGTAAAATTTCATGTTGCTGCAATTTTATATCAGCCAGCATACATTTCAAAGGTTTATTGTCTTATTGAAGCACTAACATCATTTTGTACTTGAAACTGCCATGTTTTTGCTTGTTGTCTTGTTCTGGGCAGGTACACTTCAAACATTACATTTGCTTCATCTCTTAAGACACAAAGACCTTTTGAATTGAGTGACCAGTAAGAGGGGGGTATTCTTGCATCCTTGCCTTAGTTTCATCAACCCTTTAAGTCACTAAGTACGTCTCCCTTAGGGTAATTTCAACATACTCCTAAACATAAAGCACTACTACATATGGGTGGATTATTCCATGAAAATTTTCCACGCTTCCACTAGTTTCATCATTTTTGTAAACAGGGTGGGATTTTCGTTGATATTGCCATGAAAGTTTGTCACGATATCCACGAAAATCTTAATTTAACCTAGTTGGGATTTTCGTCGCTATAGCGACGAACTTTCGTGGCAATAGTGACGAAAATTTTGCTTATCTCATTGGTCGGTGTTAATGGCTAGTTGGCTATTTTATCTATATATACATGACTTTAAGAGACTTTGCGACACAATTTCTATAGTAGAGACACTATTCTTGGCTTTTGTTTGAGTTGTTTATTTTTTCCGTCACCCATCGGTTGAACAAATTCAATTCTCGATCTACATAGCTCGGATTTTGAACTTGCAAGGTTAGTATGTTATTTTTTATTGATGTACTCATTTAACTTGTAATTTTTTTTTCAAATGTCCAATTTGCATTTATCTTTTTTTTTCCTTGATAATATATTATAATATGTGTAGTACCATATTTCATGTTTTTGGATTTTGGATCTAGTTAGTATATTCTATGGAAAAGGGTATGTGGATTCCATAATATTCTAGGTTTATGGAATCCACATAACCTTTTCCCTTCAATTGTATCTATAATCTCTCTCTCTTTTCATTGATAAAGATATGGAATTGCTCTTGAAACGCAACCCTGATCGGTGAAATGATAGTAATTGATTGTTATATTTCCTGCTTTAGTAGGGACTAATAAGATACATAAACACTAACCCTAAACTTATGTTAGGTATATATGTCGTTATTATATAAAGAAAACATTTGTACACATATGAACTTATTATAAAGATGTTATCTATGTCGTCATGATGTTGATCCTCTACACATATGATCACCTTATTATAAAGATGTTGACCTTATTATAAAGATGTAGGTCACTGTAAATAAACATATCATAATCGAAAGGAGTAGCCAAAATATAAAAAATTGACAACTTAATGTTTGGTATGGTGTAGGTAAGACAATTACTTGTCAGGACAAGGATTTGTCACAATGAATGAAAATGACAGGAAGCTTGCTAGGTTAAGAGAGACATTAGAGGTGAGGGGCGATGGAAAATGTTATGTTCCTTGCTATGATTGCAGAGGCTTTCAAAATAGAATACTTTTAATAACAACAGCCCAAAGACATTGTAGGGAGAAGGGGCACACAAAAGGGGGTTATGAATATCGTCCCTTGGTAAGAGGATTCAATATTTAATGTACTCTCTGTAATAATCAGTATGCCATGAATTTTAGTAATATTTCTTATCAGGATTTTTATATTTTATATACACACTAACTTTTCTATGTTGTTTTTAAATATATAGACGATGCCCCCAAAGTGTCGACCTCCAGAGAGTTATTTTCCAAGTACTAGCATAAATACTACTTTACATGGAGATGAACTTCGAGATCAGAATATTGAAGTTGTTGATCAAATTATTAATGATGATATGGATGGAGATAACGTTAGTGATTCAAATCAGGAAGATGAGATACATAGATTGATCCAAGACACATTTGCTCCAATGGATGAGGACAACCAAGATGATAGTCATGATGTTGATCCTCTACTCAAGAAGTCACGTCAACCTCTTTATGAAGGATCAACAACAAATCTTTTATCTGCTATATTGTTGTTGGTGAACTTGAAGTTTTTGAATGGTTTATCAAACACATGTCTCACACAGATACTAAGGTATTTAATTTGTTAATTATTTATGCCTGCATGTTCACAAATACTTAAAAGGTTCATTTTTTTCCTATATTGATATTGTTTTCTAATTTGTAAATTAGTATATTGGATGACATATTGATGATTAATATTGTTTACATTGACTTATTGTTTAGAATTTTGTAGATTGTTAGGTGATCTATTACCGACATCAAATATTTTTCCACACACATATCGAGAAATATCCATGATTATGAAAGAAA
This sequence comes from Picea abies, assembly GCA_900067695.1. NCBI lineage: Eukaryota > Viridiplantae > Streptophyta > Pinopsida > Pinales > Pinaceae > Picea > Picea abies. Next base: position 9,302 of record CBVK0101575921.1, on the reverse strand, counting down.
TTGGAATGGGCTATCAGGCTATTGATGCATGTCCTAATGATCATATCATATATTATAGACAATATGCATTAGAAAATGAATTCCCACAATGTCAAATAAGTAGATATCAAACCGATAAAGCATCAAAGAAGGTGTCTCGCAAAGTTCTTTGTTATATTTTGATAATTCCACGTTTTCAGCAGTTGTTCAGGTGCCAAAGTATAGCACAATTTATGAATTTCCATGCAAAGAACATAAGTTGAGACGATGTTCTTCGAATGCCTGTAGATGGTTCTGCATTGAACTACATTGAAGAAAAGTGGCCAATTTTTAAAAAAGAACTTCGTAATGTTAGACTTTCGTTGGTAGCCGATGGTGTCAATCCATTTGGAGAACTCCGTTCTACGTAGTCAGTGTGGCATGTTTTTGTTATAAACAATAACCTTCCTCCTTGGATGTCAATCAAGAGAGAACACACAATGTTGGCAATGATTGTTCTAGGTATTTAATTATCTTTTATTTGCTTTAAAGCATGACAAAATATTTCATTTCTTTGTTTCGTGCATGGTAATTATTTCTTTTATATATCATGACATCTAGATAAGTATAATTAATCATGCAGTAGGTTGAACCAATCAAGTAAGTACCAGGTTAAAGATATGAACGTATATATTGAGCCTCTCATCAATGAGTTGTCGAAGTTATGGGTTGGTGTCACTATGTATGACATCTCTAGACCAATAGGGAAAAGACGATTTCAATTCCATGGAATACTATCATGGACAATTCATGATTCTCCCGGTTTAACACATTTTTGTGGTATATTGTTACTTTATTTTTGTGATTTAATATTATATATCTTTTTTTGAAAAAATCATGCATTATTTTAAGTTGTAACTCTAATTTTACACTACATTTATTCATATATCTTGTAGGTCTTCAAACAAAGGGTAAATTTGCATGCCCAGTTTGTGGTCCTAGGATAAAATCTCGTCGTTCAAGGAGTTTAGCAATGGAAGTGTTTGATGAGTATAGGTACTTTCTGCCTAAGAATCATATTTATCAAACTACAGACAAAGAAAAGTTCAATGGTAAAGAAGAAAATGGAAAAAAACCACGAAGAATGACACCTCGCCTATGGAAGTTGGAATATATTAGAAATCGTCAAGGTACGCAAATTATTATGTATGACCTATTATATAAATCTTTGGTTAATTTCATTAGTATTAATTTCATTTTGTCCCATTAATTAGTGTTAATTTCAATTTGTTGATGTTTCATGAATGTCGTTAAGGCAGGAATGGGCTTCCACGAGGAATGAAAAGTTACCCGATGCAATTCAGTAGATTGCCATACTACGAGCACCTACAAATAGTTCATTTGTTTGATACAATGCATATTGGGAAGAACATATGTTGCCAACGCCCACAACCCGTAGGTCGAAAGGTCCACGTCAGCTCAGGATCTTTCTTTTCTCACTAGCCTGAAGAACTCTAAACAAATCTTCTATTTCCCTATCGGGAAATCTGCACCCACAATAACTCTCACGGGATCCCCTCTTTATACTTGGGAGATCGGACTTCACAACTTCGCGAATCCAGTAGTCGAGAATTGGTCTCTTGAATCCCCAAAACCCAACAACAGTCAACGCTGAACTTTTCTTTTCCCTTTCGGGATTTTCCCTATCACGAATTCGGCGATCGCGATGTCATGGAACTTGTCTCCCCAACTCCCGAATCCCAATTTGTCAAAACTCCGATATACTTGGGAGTTTTGACTTTTTAATGCTACCTCAACCCTGTCGTAACTTCGGACTTCGTGGTATCGCGAATCTTGATGAGATGTGTTCAGAACTTCACCCTGTGAAACTCTAAAATGGCGTGCCACCTGTCCACCTGCTGACTTGCTGACTCAGCTGTGGCCCATATGATCCCTTGGATTTTTGGGATATCGTGTTTCGTAATTTCGCGATTCCCATTGCAACGTTTACGAGACTTCCACCCACGAAACCCCGATACACGAATCTACGTGTAAATCTAACGACCCTTGTGACTTGGATCTACGGTCCTACCCCTCCCGAGCTTTGAACCTCTCAGGAATACTCACCATATCTCCCCTGCTCCTCTGTGAGATCTAACGGCTCATGGGAATTCATGAATCCTCTTCATAGAATTTCGACCATTCGTTCTTCCTTGACAATTTCTGTGAATGACCAAGTGTTCCTCCACAAACTTGTCCACCTGCGGCACAAACTTGCAACACCTGCTAAACACTCCATGGCACAAACTTCATGTGCTTCTCTTCAACAATTACCCGAAGGTCCTATACCTCCTAAGCTTTCTCTCAGCATCGAATCTTAAAGAAGAATCTTATGCGCACTCCTTGCGGCAACCTTCAAACACTTCCAAGTGTTGAATCCTTTCGACTCTAGGCACACCTGTAGCAGCAGTCTCTAATTTCTTCTCTCAGGTTCGCAACCTTGAGACTTTACTTGGCCTGCGCACTCCTTGCACAGCTCCTATGCCTAACTGCACTTCTGAATGAACGAGAAAAAACAATACCTATCTGAACCCTTTGTCAATGCACTCCTTGCGGACAATTTAACTGCACTCCTTGCAGGAACCCTTGTTCAGATAGAGAAACAATTGAAACTCATTCCTACTTCCTTTCAGGATTCAAACTCAAACATGAAATCATATACACAGCATATAAAGAAAATGTATAAAAGGAAGCAAAAATTCATGAGCATATCATTCAACAACAATACACAGAGAACAAACACGAAACCATGAATTTGAATCAACTCTTTCTATTAATCCAAATATCTGTACATGGGTGTTCTTACACAGCTCTTTGCATGCTCTTTCTCTTCCCAACAATGCTGCTTCATTCAATTATTCTATTACAATACACAATGAGGGTCTCTATATCCCGTTTCCCTCTTGCGCTCTAAAACTATCTAATCTAGAATTAAATTCTATCTACCTGCATTAACTTCTTTAAATGCCTTCTACCTACTAAGGACGAGAGAAAATTTCTTAAGGTCCGTTTACATTATACAAGTGTGCTTCTTCTTAATGGCTTCATTTAAGATTGTGCAATAACTTCAAGGTAATTTCAAAATTTGTGCTGGGCACTTGTCCAGCTGTCTCTTGCTTCCACGCTGGCTCGCTTGATGTTGGCGATGCTCCTGCATCATACTCCCTAGCTTGAAAAATTTCATGGGCTCCTATCCATGAGCTCACGTATGGTCTGTCCATGCTTTTGTATCTCTGTTTCACTCTCCCAACTGGCATCTTCAACTAGATGGTTCTTCCATTTGACCAGATACTCAAAGTATTCTTTCTGCCTGGTCTTCTTGCTTACTCTTATATCCAGTATGTGTTCCATCTGTGGCTTTTCTGCAACTGGCATCTGCTTTGTCCACTGGATCATTGGTTGTTCATTTCTAGTCTCTACTTACCCATCTTTATATGGGTACAAATCTAAGATGTTGAATATCGAAGAAATTCTGATCCCATCGAGTAATTCAATCTCATAAGCATTCGCCCCAAATTTCCTCAAGACCCTACATGGCCTGATTTTCTTCATCTTCAACTTATTGTATGTTCCTCTTGGGAACCTTTCCTTTCTCAAATGTGCCAGAATTAGATCGCCAATTTCAAATTGAAGTTTTCTTCTGTGTTGATCGACTCTGCGCTTGTATTCTTGGCTTGAATTCTATAATCGCTCCTTCACCTGGATGTGAAGTTCCTTCATCGCCTCTGTGAATTATTTTGCGCTAGCGCTCCTAGTTGCAATCTATTCTGAATCCCTTAATTTAGAAATTCCCCTCGGATGCATGCCATAGACAACCTGAAATGGACTCTACCCTGTGCTCCTATTAACTGAGTCATTATAAGCAAATTATGCCTGTGGTAATATGTGGTCCCACTGGCTGTGGTGTTCGGTCACCAAGATTATCCGCAAGTCTCCCAAACTTCTGTTTACCAATTCTGTCTATCCATCCATCTGAGGATGATAAGCTGAAATAAATGACGAGTTAGTTCCCATCTTCTTCCATAAGGTCCTCCAAAAGTGCCATATGAATTTAGTGTCTCGATCCGAAACTATGCTTCTTGGTAAGCCATGAAGTCGAATGACTTCTTTGAAAAACAGATTCGCAATGTGAGTTGCGTCACTGGTATTTTGACATATAATGAAGTGTGCCATCTTGGAAAACATATCCACTACCACAAAGATTGAATCACAACCTCTTTGTGTTCTTGGCAACCCCAATATGAAATTCATGCTAATTGCATCCCACGACCTTTCTGGTATGGGCAATGGTTGATAAAACCCCACATTTTGTTTCCTTCCATTTGAATGCTGGAAAATTCTGCATCAGTCCACGAATCTCTTGATGTTTGCTTGAATTCCCATCCAAAACTATGACTCATTCAGTGTTGCGTCTTGTCATGACCAAAGTGCCCTACCAATCCTCCACTGTGTTTCTCCTTCAGCAAATTCTCCCTCATGGAGCATTTTGGAATACACAGCTGATTACCCTTAAATAGTAATCCTTCCTGGATCATGTATTCTACCCATTGGCTTCTATCCCTGAGAATTGGATTCTCAGCTGCTTCATATGCCTCTTTAAAATCTTGATCATCTGCGTACATGTCCCTGAGATCATCAAAACCCAACGTTTAAACTCTGAACTCCTGCAACAGCAAACACTTCCTGCTCAAAGCATCAGCCACTTTGTTAGTAGTACCAGAAATATGTTTAATCACAAAAGTGAAATTCTACATATACTCAACCCATTTGACATGTCTCTGATTCAAATTTTCGTATTGAGTCACAAACTGCAATGCATGATTGTCACTGTATAAGACAAATTCTTTCGGGATCAAGTAATGCCTCCATTTCTTCAATGCCTGTATGATAGCATAGAACTCCTTGTCATATGTGGAGTACTTCACCTTAGATTTATTTAGTTTCTCACTGAAATATGCTATCGGCCTATCTTATTGACTCAAGACTGCCTCGATTGCAAATCCGCTTGCATCTCATTTCACCTGAAATGTTTTTCGGAAATCCGGCAACACCAAAACCGGTCGTTCCGTAATTTTCCTTTTCAACAGATTAAAACTTTTCTCAGCTTCTTCTATCCAGTGAAAAGAATTGTGTCTTTTATTCACTGTATCCATCGTTGCTGCGCTGATTCCATTGAAATTCCTGATGAACTTTCGGTAGAACCTAGCCAATCCGTGAAAACTTCTCACCTCAAAAACATTCTTCGGTGATGGCCAATTCTTGATTACTTCCACCTTATCTGGATCCATTCTCAACTCATTTGCAGAAATAACAAACCCCAAGTAAATGAGCTCTGTCTTCATGAATGAGGACTTCTTCATGTTTATCAACAACTTCTCCTGCTGTAACCTCTGCATCACTGTAGCCAAATGCTTAAGATGCTCTGCCACTGTTTTGCTGTAAACCAGTATGTCATCTAAATACACAATGAAAAATTTTCCGATGAACTCCCTCAAGACTTCGTTCATCAACCTCATGAAGGTACTCGACACATTTGTTAAGCAAAATGGAATAACAATCCATTCATACAAACCTTCATTGGTTTTGAATGTTGTCTTCCATTCATCACCTTCTCTCATGCGGATTTGATGATAACCGTTTTTCAAATCAATCTTTGAAAAATACTTTGCTCCACTCAAGCAATCCATCAGATCATCCATCCTTGGCAATGGAAATATGTACCTAATGGTTATCTTGTTAATCACCCTCGATTCAGTACACATCCTCCAGCCTCCGTCTTTCTTCGGACTAAGTACTGTTGGAACAGCACATGGACTCAAGCTTTCCCTGAACAAACCTTTGTCCAACAAATCCTGGACTTTCCTTTTAACCTATTCATTATCTTGCGGTGTCAATCTGTACGCGGATTTATTTGGCAAACTGGATCCTGGTATGAGATCAATGTGATGAATCACACTTCTAATCGGTGGCAACGAATGATGTAATTCGTCCACTACTATGTCAGCGAACTCTTCCAGTAGTTCCTGAATCTCTTCTGGTAAATCATCTACTCTTGTGTTGGTCAAAACAATTCTAGGCTTTCTAACCACAATGAACTGTGGATCCTCCTTCTTCTTAACCTCTATAAGAATTTCCTTCCCACTCATGAGAAGTATTGTGTTGCTTACTTCCGTTTTCACCTCCTTATCCTTAATTGGAAGCAACATGTGTGTCCTCCCATTCTTCTCTAAGGTGTATGTGTTCATTCTCCCATCATGAATCACATTCATGTCATATTGCCATGGTCTACCCAACAATAGATGACAAACATCCATAGGAATGGCATCACACAATATCTTATCATTATATCCACCTATCTTGAATTCAACTAAACATTGTTTAGTGACGGTTACCTGATGTCCTTTCTGTAGCCACGAAACTCTGTATGGGCTTGGATGATCGATCCTCTCCAGCTCCATCTTTTCTACCATCTCCGTAGAAACGAGATTATCCGTGCTACCACTATCTACAATGACCTTGCATACCCTATCCTTGGTCTTGCAAGCAGTCCTAAAAAGTTTGGTCCTTTGGACTGAACTCTCCACCTCTTTCTCTGGTATCAAAAGGACTTTTTGCATCATCAGTGATCTTCCGACTTCAGTGTCTTCTGCCTCAATGTCTTGCCTCTGTGCTTCAGTGATGTGAGCTTCTCCACTCTCCTTCTTTTTATCTGGACACTCATAAGACTTGTGCCCATTCTTTCCACATGTGAGGCATGTTATTATTCCACCTCTTCCTCTTCCTCTACCTCTAGTACGAGGAAAAGTATTGTTATCAGCATAATCTCCTCTCTGCTCAGTATGTTGCCCTCGTTGTTCAAAATATTTCCCTCTCTGTGAGGTTCCACCTCTCTCAGTTCAAGTCTGAGGTTTCTTCCAGTCCTCTTTGGGCTTCTGATATTTATCCTGGGCAACTGATTTGCCTCTGGGCTGACTTCTACCTCGGCCTCTTTGACCCTGCTTTCGGCTCAACTTCTCTTCTGCTTTTAGAGCCATCTGATAAGCATCTTCCACCGTTCGGATGGTTACCATGCTCATCTCATCCTGGATATCATATCTCAGGCCATTCATGTATCTGACAACATTTTCATCATCGCTTTCCCGATGACCTGCCCTGATCATGTTCATCTTGTAGAATTCTTCAGTGTATTCTTTCATTGTCATCAGCTTTTGTCTCAGGTTCTACATCCTCCTGAATAGAGTAATTTGGTAATCCATGGGGATGAATTTTGCCTTCATCTTTGCGATCATTCGATCCCAACTTTTGATCTTCTGCTTGCCTTTGCAGCGTCTGTCAGCTTGTAGTTCATCCCACCACAATGCTGCATGTCCCTTCAATCTCGTGATAGAATGCTTGACTTTCTTGTCCTCTTCAACATCTTCATAGTCAAAGTATGTGTCTAGAGCTCTAATCTAGTCTAAAATCTCCTCTGCATCCAAGTTTCCCTCGTAAACTGGAATGTCCATCTTCGCTCTTACACCCATCCTTGCAATAGCTCTGATCAAACGTTCGTTTGATGCATCTTCAACTGCAACTTATTCTTCACATTCAGCCTCAACCTCACTTTCGGAATCACTTAGATCCCCGGCACTGACTATGCATCTTTGCGTTGTCTCCATGTCTTCAAGTCTAGCTCGTAGATCACGCATCTCTCTCTCCATAACTGGATCTGTCATCTGCCTGCCTCTTCTTCTCGGCATTTCCCTCTCCTCTGGTGGATCGGGTGTTTGCCTGTCCCTTCTCCTTGGCAACATGGTGAATTCTTTTTCTTCTCTGCTACAGAAAGTAAAGAACCTTTCTGTGCTCTGATACCAAACTGTTGCCGACACCCACAACCCGCAAGTCAGAAGGTCCACGTCAGCTCAGGATCTTTCTTTTCTCACTGGCCCGAAGAACTCTAAACTGCTCTTCTATTTCCCTATCGGGAAATCTGCACCCACAACAACTCTCACGAGATCCCCTCTTTATACTTGGGAGATCGTACTTTGCAACTTCGCGAATCCAATGGTCGAGCGTTGGTCTCTTGAATCCCTGAAACCCGACAACAGTCAACACTGACCTTTTCTTTTCCCTTTCAGGATTTTCCCTATCGCGAATTCAGCGATTGTAATGTCATGGAACTTGTCTCCCCAACTCCCAAATCCTAATTTACCGAAGCTCCGATATACTTGGGAGTTTTGACTTTTCAACGCCACCTCAACCCTGACGGGACTTCAGACTTCGCGGTATCGCAAATCCTGATGAGATGTGTTCATAACTTCACCCTGTGAAACTCCAAAATGGCGTGCCACCTGTCCACCTGCTCACTTGCTGACTCAGCTGTGGCCCACATGATCCCTTAGCTTTTCGAGATATCGTGTTTCATGATTTTGCGATTCCCGTTGTAACGTTTATGGGACTTCCACCCACAAAACCCTGGTACACATATCTACGCGTAAATCTAACGACCCTTGTGGCTTGGATCTACGGTCCTGCCCCTCCCGAGATTTGAATTGGATCTACGGTCCTGCCCCTCCCGAGATTTGAACCTCTCGGGAATACTCACCGTATCTCCCCTGCTCCTCCGCAAGATCTCACGGCTCACGGGAATTCGTGAATCCTCTTTAGAGAATTCTGACCATCCGTTCTTCCTTGACGATTTCTGCGAATGACCAAGTGTCCCTCCACAAACTTGTCCACCTGCGGCGCAAACTTGCAACGCCTACTAAACACTCCACAGCACAAACTTCCTATGCTTCTCTTCAACGATTACCCGAAGGTCCTATACCTCATGAGCTTTCTCTTAGCATCGAGTCTTAAAGAAGAATCTTGTGCGCACTCCTTGTGGCAACCTTCAAACACTTCCAAGTGTTGAATCCTTTCGACTCTGTGCACACCTGCAGCAGTAGTCTCTAATTTCTTCTCTCAGGTTTGCAACCTTGAGACTTTACTTGGCCTATGCACTCCTTGCATGGCTCCTATGCCTAACTGCACTTCTGGATGAACAAGAACAAAAGATACCTATCTGAACCCTTTTTCAATACACTCCTTGTGGACAATTCAACTGCACTCCTTGCAGGAAACTGCACTCCTTGCAGGAACCCTTGTTCAGATAGAGAAACAATTGAAACTTATTCCTACTTCCTTTCAAGCTTCAAACTCAAACATGAAATCATATACACAACATATAAATAAAATGTATAACAGGAAGCAAACATTCATGAGCATATCATTCAACAACAATACACAGAGAACAAACACGAAAC
>CBVK0101575919.1:18067-30826 GCA_900067695.1 Picea abies | reverse complement strand
CTCTTCCGATCTCACGTATGGACATTTCGCCAAAAACTGCCCCAAGGCTACCCAGGAGAACCCTGAACTCAAAGCATCGGATTAATGGCAGCCAGCAAAAAGAAAGAAAGTGATGAATAAATCAGGAAATCAACAATAGGAAAGGAAAAACAACTCCAAGCTTCCTTCACCAAGCAAAGGGAAATCCCCGATACAAATCAATGATGAAGCATAAAGTAGCAAAAATAAATTTGATCCTCTTAAAAATCTAGAGGCAAAAATGGTCAACTCAAAAGAAAGCACAGAAGAAAATCATCCAATCCTGGATCCATATCTCACTTCGCTCCCAGTAGAGCCCGATCCCCAGCCCCTGGACCCTCCCCTTACATAAGATGACGATAGTCAGGAAGACTCTGGGGAAGAACTAGACATGGAACTACTTAAGAGTACCAGAACCACGAAAGCATGAAGGAAAACCAACAAAAATAGAAGGGAAAAAATGACTAATCAGGATAAAGATCTAGGAACCCAACCAACAATGGAAGAAATTCTTAGAAAAGAAGGAAAAGGTGGGAAAGCCACAACAACAACAGGTCAATCTCATCCCATGAAAGGGGGGGCAACAAAACACACCAGTAAATAATGACGATCGTCTCCTGGAATTGCAGAGAATTGGGACATAGGGGAAAAAAGAACCAGTGGGAAAACTAATTATAACAAAAAAGCCCCATATCCTCCTAATTCAGGAGACAAAACTGCAGAGATCTAAAGCCTTGCGAGAAATGAAACAAATCTGGAATACAAGCAGCGAAACAACACTAAATGCTAGAGGAGCGTATGGAGGGATCTGAATTGTATGGAACACCCAACTCTTCAGAGAAGAACAAAGAGTAGAATCAACACACTAGTCGTTGGTAAAACTAAAGCATCTACAATCAGGTATCACTTATCCTATCTGTAATGTTTATATGCCTAATAATTATTGGGTAAAAGGGGATTGTTGGGAATCCTTAATGAAAATCAAAGAGCTTGGAGCCCAAAACAACTGCATCATAGAAGGAGATTTTAACACAACCTTGCATCAGGGGGAGAAAAAGGAGGTACTACAGTAAGGGACTCGTTCAGGGAACACATGGAGGACCTGATTTCAAAACTGGATCGGTTCGATGTTCAGCCCTCTAAAGGGAAATACACCTGGAGAAATAAAAGGCTAGGGGTGGGACACATAGCTGCCAAACTTGATCATTTTCTCATTCATGGCACTATCCTCCTCCGCCCGCTCAACATATTGTCCCAAATTCTCCCTTGGGGTATCTCAGATCATCGCCCAATAGCCCTCTCCTTCAACAAAGTAGAAAATTTGGGACATATCCCTTTCAAATTCAATCTTAATTGGTTGGATTCTCCGGACTTCCTCCCCCTAATCTCCTGGGTCTGGTCAATCTGGGTGGATGAAACCCCTGTGTATATTTGGGAACAAAAACTCAAAAAAGGGAAAACAAGCAATAAAGGACTGGGTTAAAGTCTCTTTTCACAACACAAGAGGAGATGTTGAAAGATATAAAACGCAGCTAGAAGATATTCATGAGGAAATGGACATGAATGAAATTCAAAACAGACATTTATTGTAGGAGAAAGATCACTTTCAAAATTATTTGAGAGCACTCCATAATGAGGAAAAGGAGTGGAGACTCGAGTCTAGAGCCTCATGGCTTCAAGAAGGGGACAAAAATACTTCCTTCTTTCATAAGCAGGACAAAGCAAGACAGTACAGAAACACAGTGGAAGAAATAAAAACAGCCTCAGGAGATAGAGTCAATTCTTTCGAGGAGATCAAAATGGAGGCTTCCTCCCACTTTAAAAATCTTTACACCCGAGATGGTTTGGATAAAAAAGACCAGAGTTTACAATTCATGGAGCAGATACCGCATTTGATAAAGGAAGAGGATAATCAAGAGTTGAACAAGGTGGTCATAGAAGCGGACGGATTCACTCTCCATTTTTATCTAGTTGAACCAATTTGATCTTGACAAAGCCCCTGGGCCGAATGGGTTCACTTTCCATTTTTATCGAGAATGTTGGGAAATAATGAAAAAGGACCTTCTCTGTATGATTAGATATGTCCAAAAGTCATGCAAGTTAGGAGGAGCAACCAATACCTCATTCCTAGCCTTGATCCCCAAAGAAAAAAATGCAAACTCTTTTGACCGAGTTCATCCTATCTCTCTCTATAATGTCTTATACAAAATCCTAAAAAAAATCATAGAAAATAAATTAAATCTTCTGCTCCCACATCTCATTCTTTCCAACCAAGGGGGCTTTGTGGCACAAAGGCAAATTTGGGACAACATCATCCTAGTGCAGGAGGCAATTCACACCAATTTCATGAATAGAGAAAAAGGGATGACAATCAAAATAGATATGGCAAATGCCTTTGATCGAGAAAAACACGAGTTCCTCTATGATGTTTTAAAAAGATTTGGTTTCAACCACTCCTTTATCTCATGGATTGGGGCTTGCATATAGTCCCCCTGGATAGCTCCTCTGATAAATGGATGCCCAATTCCTTTCTTCCAAGCCATAAGAGGACTTCGGAAAGGCTACCCACTCTCTCCAATGTTGTATGTTATTATGGAATAAACATTGAATAGAAGTCTAGAATATGAAAGAGCCACAGGAAACATTCGAGGGCTAAAAATAGCAAAAGGCGTTAGAAGATTAAACATCTCACATTTCGTTGATGACACTCTTCTACTAGGAGGAGCCTCTCAAACGATGGCTAGAAGATTCAAGTTGGTCCTCGATCAATATGAAATAGCTTATGGGGGCCTTATTAATAAGCACAAAATCCAAATTTATGCCTGGAACATAAAATCTTGTACAATGGCTAGAATCGCAAACATCCTTCAATTCTCCTTTTTAATTGATTGAAAGTACTTCAAGTACCTTGGCACTCCTATCAGCATAAAAGATCTCCCTGGGGAGGCATGGCATGTGATCCTCCAAAACCTCAAGGATCAATTCAAAATCTAGGGAGCAACCTGGTTGAACTCAGCTGGCAGGGTGGTCTAAATAAAGTCAGTATTAACCTCCTTTCCAATTTTTCAATTCTCTGCTCTCCACACTCTGGTGGGAATTAAAAAAGAAATGGCCAAACTAATTAGGAAATTTCTATGGCAAGGGGGAAAAGACAACGGGAAAAAGATTCACATGGTTAACTCGTCAATTGTCTGTGCCCCTAAAGAAAATGGGGGATTTGGTATCCGAGACCCGGAAAAAATCAACATAACCCCAGGGGGAAATTAATCTAGCGTTTAATCACTGGAGGAAAAGAATGGTGGAAAAATCCAAACTATAATAAGTATTTGTCAAAAATCAGAAAGAGGTCTCTGGAAGCAATCACTCTTAGTCAATCAAGTTTCCCCATCTAGAAGTTAATACGGGTATCTATGTCGCTCATTCAAAACCACCTCAGTTGGAGTCCAGGAAACGAAAAATAAATTAAGATATGGGATGATCATTTCTCAGAAAGGGGAAAACTATCTTTCATCTCCACTCTTGATCCCCTTGGACTTTGGCTAACCTCTAAGGGGAAAGCCACTCTTTTTGATATCTCTGATTGGAAAAGCAATGTCACTTGGAAAAACTAGAATTTAGGAGAGGTCCCCCCTCTCCTGTGCAACGAGGCAAATCAGTTCCTCTTGTTAGTCTCTGGTCTTCCCCTATTCACCTTAATCATAATGACAATAGAATTTGGGGAGAGGTCGGGTACACATTAAGGTTGGGCTACAAAAAGCTTCTCCAAGAAAGTGATTTGCTAGAAAAATTTTAAATCTGGAAAGAAATTTGGAACCCAGATGGACTACCAAAGGTAAATATCTTTAGTTGGCAGTTAGCTCACAATAAGCTTCTAATAGGCGAAAATATGAATAAAATAGGTTATATGGGGCCATTTAGATGTCCTCTTTGTAACCAAAATCATGAAAGCATAGACCATATTTTCCTAAATTGTAATTTTACCAAACAAGTGATACATAGTGTCTACACAGAGCTAATTCCTCAAATCTCTTGGTCGATCAATAGCAGAAACCTGATTGGGAAATGGAGTAAAAACTACAAAGGCTCACTCCACAAGAATCCAATTCTAAGTCGAGTCTAGAAGGCCTTGATTAAATATGTGTGCTGACAAATATGGTTGGCAAGAAACAAAAGAATTTTTAAGGAGAAGCTAGTCCCCCCCCTTAGTAGTAGCTCTTTCGATCAACCAATTAGGTGTGTACCTCTCATCCAAAAAACTAAAAGCCCGAGCAGGTGGCCACTTGATAGCAGAAGAAGAGATTTGGTTGAAAAAAATAAATATCCCCGCCATCCACCCCTTAACTATGCCAAAAAAATCATGCTGGCAACTTCAATTCCCCCCCCAAGATTTCAAAAAATGGCTAAAGCCCAAGACAGTCATGTTCTCTTTTTCGATGATGCATCAAAAGGAAACCCGGGGGAGGCACGTGCGAGAGGGGTATTTTACAGCCCTAGAGGACAAAGATTGCTATGCTACTCATGGAATCAGGGCATAACCACCAATAACCTAGTAGAGGACTATGTGTTATTCCAAGGAGCTCTTCTAGCTTAGGATCGTCAACTCAACCAAATAATTGTAATAGGGGACTCCAAGAACATAAGCCAAAATTTCATTACAAGAACAGACCCGAAGAATACAAAGTCGGCTAAATGAAATATTTAATATTGAGCTTTTAGCCTCCAGAATGAGAAGTCGACCCAGACAACTAACGAGAAGCAGTATAAATACAAGACACCAGATCTCATTTGGACACACAACTCACAACTACAGAAATGTAAGAGTGCGGACTGCAAAAACTGAGTAAGTGCGCAAGTCTAGAGAGTAGTTGGAGTTGCAGCTACTGCAACCTGTATTCTCGGTTTAGGCTTGGAGTTTCTATTGGTTATGGTTTGGACTTTCTTCCTTGTGTGCTAGCTCTGGAAAGAGGTACACTACATTGATTGGCTATTAGGCCTAGGGTTTTCTTCCAAAGTTATTCTATGTCAAGGTTAAGGTGTTCGGGGGTGGCGTCAACATATGTTTGGGTGACAATATTGCTATATTGTCTATGGTTAAACGAGCACACCTATTATTTTCTAACAAGTTGTGGGCCCACGCTATCTTTGGACAATCTAACCACTGGAAGATAGATTGGGAGGATTTGCTCAGTTACAGTTGTAGTTACAGTCAAATTTTTTGCTACAGCAACAAAACCCTAACCCTCTTATTGAGGAACCTTAAGTGAACAGATTGACCTAATTTTTGGATAGCCCAGTGCGCTCTAACCTAGCACACCTCTTGGTACTCTCAGCAAGGTAAGACATCAAGTTTGATTTTTTGGTCAAAGTCAAACGTTAACCAAGTCAAAATAGTCATGACCTACTCTATGAAGTCAGAAAACAAGTTAGAAGGGGCTTCTAACTTCAAAGCATGGAAGACAAGGATTGATCTCATCCTTGCCAAGAATAAAGTGTTGGATATCGTGAAAGGAAAGATCGTGGAGCTAGAGTTTGAAGAAGTAAAAGAGAAGGAACCTCAGAACGTTGCAGTTATGGAGAAGTTCAAAGACAATGACATCAATGCCATGAGTATCATAGTGGACTCTGTAAAAGACCACTTGATACCTTACATCTCGCATCTTGACTCATCTAAGAAGATGTACGATGCCCTAACTAACCTCTTCTCCATCATAAACATTGGACAAGTAACGAGTCTGAAGAACGAGCTCCGTGACATGAAAATGAATGATGATGACAACATAACATCATACCGTGTGAGAATATCTCGGTTAAGAGATCAACTACAAGCTATTGAAGAAATCATTTCAGAGAAGGAACCGGTAAATATAGTACTCAATGGTCTTCCCAAGACATGGGATGCATTTGCCACAAGCATGAACACAAGAAAGGAGTATCCCGCATTTGAAGAACTTTGGACTTATTGTGCACAAGAAGGATCAAGGATTAACGCAAAAGAGAAATCCCAAAAGAAATACGATGATCAAGCTTTCATAGCAAAGTTCGAGAATTTAAGGAATAAGAAGAAGTTTGGCTCAAGCAAGAAAACAAATCAAGAAAAGGATATGTCAAAGATACAATGCTTCAACTGTCGAAAATATGGTCACTACAAGAACCATTATCTAGAGTTAAAGAAAAGGAAGGAAACAGACGAAGATATAGTTGTCAAAGAAAGGGAACCCTCAAAGAAAGTCAAGTAGGATAAAACAAACTTCTTCTTCTAAGTAAGGGTAACAATATTCTTCAAAGCTCTTGTATATATCATGTTACATAGTTCATGTACATATCATGTATATCTACTTCTTAGAAGAAAATACAATTCAAGGGAAACAATACCTATGGAAGAATAAAAGGATAAGGATTGTTATTACGATGACTAGAAGTCATGCAATACACATGAAAAGATGAAGTATGTTGACAATCTTTGGTAACAATTCATGTGGAAGCTCTTATATAATTAACAATTGCCAAATAAGCCAAAATCAGAATCAAACCTAAAGAGACCCAGAAGAAGTCAAAACAGAGGAAATTAGAAAAAGACTTGTGTCACCTTGCAGAAGGCAATAAGAATGCAGATGGAAGCATGGATTATTTTTGATAGAGGGAGATGATTACATAATTCCAAAAGATCATGCATTCATGCATGAAGCAAGGATTAAGAGGGAGCTAGTCCTAAATAATATGATCCATTAAGGATTATGAAGTATCTATACATGTTCCCGCAGAAAGTAGCAGCCATGAAAAACAACACGTGTTCAATTTGACTTTAGAAGAAGTATTCTTCGAAAAGAAGCCTTAAAGTATCCTTGGTTGTCCATCTACATCCATGATCCTATGATGAAAGGAAGAAGTTGGAATCTTCAGGGCATGGAATCTATAGAAAACTCCATGTACCCAAGAGCTAAAGAGAAACATGAGGAAGAACATGAAGATTCCAAGAGAGAAAGGAAAGCCAGAACAACCAATTATTATATCGAGAATCACAAGACTACCAACTTGGTTTGAATCCACTAGAAGCAATCAAGCAGAAGAAATGGAAGTTATGACGAAGAATGATATATGTAAGAAAATGTTAAAAATGATTATGAATGGAAGCATTGCGAGATTCAGAACTAGAGGTTCTTCCAGGAGGAGGAGAAGACTGTGATAACAACTTGTTCCCATAAACCAGATACACCTCTATCTGAGTTATTATATCTCTTGCAGTATCCATGGCTTGAAGTTTACATGAGTTGGTTGTAAAAGACTGTTCTCCCAATAGAGCATTTTAGGAAGAAGCTTATGTAAAGCAATCTCAAGTTTTTGAGGTATACCAGAAAGAGACCCATGTATGTAGATGTAACACCCTGTTTCCCCCAGTTTGTAAAAATAACTATATTGGCCAAGAACTATGGCAAACTCAAATATGTGAACATTTGATTTGATGGACTGTTTTATAAAAGGTCGATGGATGAAAATTATGTTATGAATAAGTGTTGCATGGTTGTTGGGAGGGGGATGTGCTAAAAGAGACCACGATGGCTAAGGAGGGGCAGTGGAAGGGACCTGGAATGGTTGCGTTAACTTCCATCGGGCCAGTACCATACTGGTTTTTTATTTGCACAAAGATCAAAGCAGCTCTCTGACCCTGGAATGGATTTCCTGTTAGATTGGTGGGTGGGGAGGCTCCTCAAGAGTTAATGAGGGGATGGGGGTGAACCGCCCATCCGTAACAGCTCCCAGACCTGACTGCAGACGACGAAATTCGCGCCACACGAAATCTTGCAGAGAAAAGGCAAGAGAGGAAGTGTGGTAAAGAAAAAAGAAGGGAGGAGAACGCGCGCGACGGAGATCATGGAAGAGAACCGAGATAAATTCAGGAAACGCAAGGAGTTATTAACAGAGGAGAAGGAGAGTAACCTTCGTCCTTGACTTTCGTTAAGCTAGAAGTAGAAAATTGAACCTCAAGCATCGTGGTCTAGCTCGGGGGTGGCTAGTGGTAAATCTGTTTGGAGTCACTAAGCCTACGGTTGGGTGGAAACAAGCACCCCTCTCAGCAGTCACGTCGCACCTGGTGTTTTCTGATAAGTGTTATGTCTTGTATTTTTGAATTGAATGCATGCTCATGTTTATACACTCATAAATGGTTTTTGTATGGAAGTGTTTGCCTGTGTTTTGAGTTGGAGACAAGGGATACATGCTTATACTTATATGACCATAATCGGTCTATGTATAGAATGAGTAGGTTCAGAATACGAGCCCGTTCCCTTGAGAATTGCCCTATCTACTTGGCTCGCGCTATACCCTGGTTTAATTTCCTGAAGGCACTTCTCTCGGGAAGTTTCCTCACACTCCAAAGTTGGAGTGAGTCCCTCGAAAGGACTACCATGATAGTAAACCCACGAGTTTACTTTACCCTTACCACCGAATTTATAGCCCGACGAATTAGAAAGACTTTTACTTAGGTCAACAAGCCGAGGGATAATTTACCCAAGAACCCTCTGAAAGATTTGTCGGAGCTCTATTACCTGTCGACCTTAACCTTTGCATAGGCAGGATGGTGGACTTGGCCACGTCCTGAAAGTCCCGGAGTATCTAGATCCGTTCATCGACATTTCGGCATTTCGGCGTTTCGACACCCGGGAAACCAAAGGGCAAGACCCTTCGTCGTCGCAAGTCGCGAAGTCCCGGTATGCGAAAATCTGAATTAGCTTAGTGTGAATAGGGTTCAACACTTTGGCATTTTGGCATTTTGGCACCCAAGAAACCAAAGGCCAAGACCCTTCGTCGTCGCAAGTCATGAAGTCTCGGTATGCGAAACTCCAAATTAGCTTAGTGTGAATAGGTTTCGTCATTTTGGGGCCCGGGAGACCAAAGGGGAAGACCCCTCATCTTCGCGAGTCGCGAAATCCCGGTTCACGAAACTTTGGGAGGATTTGGACCGTCCATCGGAGGAGATGCGTGGTGAGCAGTTAGAGTTCGGGGAAAGCTCTGAAACCCCGTAAGCCATTGGATCTCGTAGGATAGCAAGGGGGGTAAGGCTGAGTTTCTTTCAATGCCCTTAAGCTCTGGAGGGATAGTGACCGTCAGATCCAGATCAACAAGGTTCATTGATCTCCTACACGAATTCCCATATCGGAATTTGGGGATTTGAGTGACAGGAGTTCTGGAGTCGTTGTATCGTGAACTCCCGATTCACGAAGAGATCTGGACCGTTGGATCCATATCATCGAGGACTGTCGAATCTCGTACAAGAACTCGCGTATCGGATTTCGGGTTTCGGGGTAGAAGAGTCGAAACACTCGACTCTCTTGCATTTCGAACTCCCGGTTACCAAAATCCTGATACGGCCAGGACTATCGGATCAGGGGGAGATTCGCAGCCGTCGATCTCAACGAAGGTACGATTTTTGGGTTTCGGGGTTTGGGGAGTCGAAGGACTTGACTCTCAGGCATCGTTGAGTTGCGAATTGTGAAGGCGCCTCTTGGCTTGGCCTGGGGTCATAACCGATGATCACATGGCGGTGAAGCACGCGCTTGGTGCTTGAGTTGTATGCGATGGGTTTTCAATGAAAGAACCGGTGGACTGGTTTAGTGAAGGTTCTGAAAGGAAGAGCTAGCCTGCGTTAGGACCTCGTAGGAACTCGGGGATTCTGTCCCTCGAGAAAAAGGAGAAAAAAAAAAGGCGAAAAATCTATTAGGCCGTAATGGGTATGTTACAGCAGATATAAGAAGACCTTGTATGGATTCAAACAACTTGATGCAGAGTATCTCATATACAACATAAATGTGGTGAAAACTTTCTTTGACATAGATAGTTACTCAAAATTCTAGGATGATGGATTGTTAATCCATGGAAAACTCTCATGATGACAGAAGAAGTGCTACTTGGATATGTTTCAGTTTGAGCCTTGCCACGATGTCATGAGCTAGTAGGAAACATAAGTGTTGAATTCGACCATGATATATATTATAATGATCGGAGCTACATGAAGCCTTTAGAGAAAACCAATGTTCCATAATAGACCAAAGTACATTGAGATCAAGCATTACATTCTTCGTGATGAAGTCCAGAAAAAGAGAAGTGGTTCTCCAATATATCTCCAGTGATGAGCAGATAACATATATTTTGGTAAAACCTCTGTCGAAGATGAAAAGTTTCAAGCTGGGGCTCATGGAGATGACTTCCTTATTGAAAAAGGAAGAGATTACTCCCAGGTTGGGAGGGAGCACTGATGTGTTTTTGATTTATGGACAGTCATTTTTCAGTTTGAAAAATGGTTCGGGATGAGCAGTTCCTTTCCAGTTCAGAAAGTGGTTTGAGATTTTTTACGGACATGCATTTTCCAGTTCGAAAAATGGTTTAAATCGAACAATCATTTTCGTAATGAAATGGTTCGATAGATTGTCAATGTACCATAGACAATGATTCCCCTTGTGGCCAGTGTGGGGGAATGGTCTATGACAGTCATTCTTCTTGGCAGTCATTCTGAGTAGTGGTCAAGTAGAATGGTCTACCTCATTGGGCAGTCATTCTTTCGAAGTTCACAATTGTGAGGGTTTCGAAGAATGGTCTGTTTTGGAGGTTGGTGCAGGAGAGTCATTTCCATTAGGAAATGGTTCAGACAGTGATTCCCTAGGGCAGACTCATTCTATCCAGGTTGCACTATGTTTAGTGCCAGAGGAATGGCCCAATTAGGTGAATGGTCCAGGTTCAACAATCAGGGACAAACATTCCCTAGGGCAAACTCATTCTCTCCATGTTGGACTGTGACTAGTGCCGAAGGAATGGCCCAGTTAGGTGAATGGTCCAGGCTCAGAAATCAGGGACAATTATTCTTCTATGCTTGAGAAGAATAGTCCAGATAGTCCATGGCTTATGTTTTACTTTCTGAGGGAAGATGCTCTTCCAGATATCACATATGTCAGTGGAAGAATGGACCAGGTGACTCAGTTTATATCATGATATTGTTTCTATGCAGGTTGATATCATATGATATGATTGCTATGGAGATTGTATGTCTCTAGACAGTAGATGTATGCTATTGTGGTGGATGTATTCCACTAGTTGTGACTATGTGTCAATGATTAAGTAGTCGTGTGCTACATGGTGTGGTTGTGTACCATTGGATAATAGTTGTGTCCTACTATGAATAGACATAGTTGTGTTCTATTGAATGACATTGTTTTTATTGCCATGTAGACTATCAGTAGTGTTGAAAATGATTATCAACTAGATGGATAGTCAATGTGCTAGTGGACAGACATTCTCCAGGTAGAAAATGGTCCAGGACATTTATTCTTCTAGGACGTATGTCTAGATTAGAAGAATAGTCCCTGTAGCCCGTGGCGTGGCTTCAAGCATATGTTGGAATAGTTATTCTTCTAGAACATATGTCTGTATTAGAAGAATGGTTCTTGTATCACTCTGTGAAGTGAGTGATTTATTTAGTATCATGCCTGATTACTAAGATGGAGTATGGCTTCAAGAGATGATACAGTTGATGTTATCAGATGATATTGATAATGATGAGGGTGCTCATGATTTAATCATGAGATAGCATGTATGGCTATGATGATGCTACCGATTGAATGGTATGTTTGTGCTCAGGACCATTTCTTTCAATACCTCCCTAGCTAGGAGGGAGTGTTGATATTATGGTAGTTGCAGGGGACATTAACCTCCACGTGTAACCCTAACAAGAATAAAATATTATGGGAAGCAAGAAGAAACCCTAAAGAATTGTACATAACCCTAGAAGACAGGTCGGCTAAAGGAAATATTTAATATTGAGTTTTTAGCCTCCAGAATGAGAAGTCAGCCCAGACAGCCAAGGAGAAGCAATATAAATACAAGACGCCAGATCTCATTTGGACACACAGCTCGCAATTGCATAAATGTAAGAGTGCACACTATAGAAACCGAGTAAGTGCGCAAGTCTGGAGAGTAGCTGTAGTTGCAGCTACTGCAATCTGTATTCTCGGTTTAGGCTTGGACTTTCTATTGGTTATGGTTTGGACTTTATGCCTTATGTGCTAGCTCTGGAGAGAGGTACACTACATTGACTGGCTATTAGGCCTAGGGTTTGCTTCCAGAATTATTCTCTGTCAAGGTTAAGGTGCTCGGGGGTGGCTTCAGCCTATGGTTGGGTGACAATATTGCTATATTGTCTCAGCCTATGGTTGGGTGACAATATTGCTATATTGTCTATGGTTAAACGAACACATCTATTATTTTCTAACACTTCTATGGATCTTAGGAAGATGCAAATCATATACTTCTTAGCTTGAAGAATAAGCAATGGATGCAGTCATGCTAGATTTTCATGTTCCTAGAGCACGATAAATCAAGTAAGCTCTCTTCGCGGCTCTTATAGTGTTTTAATAGAATTATCACCCTTCAACAAAGGCCTATAGATTTCCTACAATTTGTTCTTTTCTAATGAGATCTACATTGAACATATCAAATGTGCTTGGGAATTTAAAAGATGTTGACTCCCATGGTTAAACATGATTGTGATATGCTCAACAGATGAATGCAAGACACAGTCCTCAAGCATCATATAGATACACCGAAAAAAATCTTCCCTCATATGGGTGTCCACAAAAATGTTTGGTTGTGACATTGTGTATGGAGCTTTATTTTGTCATTTTTAACTCTTTCAAATTTCTTCAAAGAACACAATAGTGACTTTGTTTATGTTTTTTTTTTTTTTTTTTTTTTTTT
>CBVK0101575919.1:0-18061 GCA_900067695.1 Picea abies | reverse complement strand
TTTTTTTTTTTTTTTTTTTTTTTTTTTTTTTTTAGTACATACAACCCATTGGAACACCACATTAGAAATTACAAAGTATGCTTATTATTTGTTTCTTTGAAATTACAATTTATTTATTTCATGATTGGTTAAATTTTAACGTTGTAAATAATTGGGAGGGCAATATTTTTTTATGAATTGTATACCTAAGTTTACTCTTGTTTATCCATAGAAGTAAATATATTTTTTCAACATTTCATCATGGAATGGTCGGAGGTGTTGGAAACATAATTAGTTTAGGGTTACTCAAAGAAGGAATATGAAACGTCACAAAACGTAACCATTGTAGGGAGTCCAAGAGACCTTGGAAGACGAATTGAAAGGCCATAATCATGTATTTATATATATCATGTTAATGATAAATGCAATACACGCTTATCTCTAATTCGTGTGTCCAACGGTGGTGTCAGAGTGGCCTTGGTTCTTAGGCTTGATTTAATCTATCTATGGTAGTTATCCATAGTTGAGTGTTTCCCTTCCTCTAGTGAAACACATTTGACCTCTACCTTCTAATCTACGCATCCATTTGTTGCCTTCTAGTCTGCCTACCAATTTGTCTATGCGCATATTGGTGTTAAATCCAAGCGTTTTAATTATTCTAAGTCCGTTAGTCCTTCCAACCAGTGTGTGTCCTATGCACTTCTCTTGCATGCCCTCAATTTCACTCTTCCATCATTCACACCTGCAAACATTAATTAACATCAATCAATTATTCCTACCCATCGACTGCTCATGCACAAACCTTAACTCCTTGCTAAAACCCTAATTATGTCGACTATCACACCATTTTGTACATGCGATTGTTTAACCAAGTTGAACCTCACTCTGTACACCGAATCCATTGTTTGTACATCGAATGGTGAACCCGACATGATGCACCATGCTCATGCCTAAAGCTCATTCTCTTCACGCCCTTTGTTGAAGGAAAATCTCCCTACGGACAGGTAGATCTCCTCAAAGAGCTAGACTCTTAACTCTAAGACAGAAAGTGCTTATCATGTTCACTGACTTCCTTTTAGATCTAGGTGGACTAGTGTGTGAAGAGGAAGGAGAAAAGAAGTACCTTTTACCGGTGTTTGTCCCTGCACGCTCCGAGTTGAGCTCCAATCTTTCGCTCTTCGACAAGCCCTGTAGACAAACAAAGTACGACCACTTCCTACTCTACTAATATTAGTTTGAAATAGATCTATCTACTAAAGAGACAAATTCATGTGAGATTGAACACGAATTAGAAAGAAATCGGCCAAGCAAATTATATTAATGAGGACAAAACATTGCTTACAGCCGTAGATGGATTGCAGCAGTTTCGTCAAGTCCTCCTTGTCTACCCCTTGCTCAAAAGATCCACGATCTGAATGATGATAGCTTCACTGATTGCTCCCCATGAGATCATAGGTCTCTTGCCTCCAAAATATCTCTGTTCCAGCACTACTTATAAGATCATAAGTTTGGTGTGATTCTCCTTTTCCAGTCCTCCTTTCACCATTAGAAAGCTTGCTTATATAGCCTTGGAGAGGCTTTAACCACTTGAGATATCCTTGGGGAAGTTGAGGATTTGCCTCCTTCAGTTAAGGATCTGCCCTAGGATCATGGCTGGACTAGGGATTTGAATCCAACTGCCTTCCAAGAATGAAAGGATCCTTCCCCCATTCATCTCAACAACTTAACTACTACCCATAATAGGTAGCGCTCCCTCAAAAGGGCCATCAGAGCGCTACAATGCTCCCCAATAGGCTTAAGGGGGCGCTAGCACTCCTAAAGACACCAGTGCTCCCTCAAAAGGGCCAAAGGAGCTTTATAACGCTCCCAGACAGTGTAAGGGGGAGCGCCAACGCTCCCAGAAGAGGTATAGGGAAGCGCTCTCCTTCAAAAGCTTAGTTTTTTGAGTGTTTTCAGATGGCAAAAGGTTCATGAGCCTGCTGACTCATTTCTCCTCTTCCAAATCAAATGTTTGAGGTGTTTTAAGTGTCCTTCTCATGTCATTATAGGCACAACATAGGCATCATGGCAGTATGCTTCCCTGACACTTGCGACACTTGTGAGCAAAATTCGACACTTGCGACCTTTGTAATGACGACACTTGCGACACTATCAAAGTGAGTATTTTTTATGTGTAACAGATTGCCCCCCAAAGTATGAAGTTAGAAGACAAGAACTGATAACTGAAATGCTTTGTAGACTTTCAAGCAAGGGTATAGATGCAGAGAACCTGACAAAAGCTGCACACAAACATGCAACAAATATTATGACATGTTTCAAACCCAAGGAAGGCATACCTATGCTTGGGTGATCAAGACTTGCAAGATATGGCCACCATAAAATACACTTCGGATCCATAATTGTATTGATAAAAAGGTATAGCCACTGAAAATACACTGTGGATCTATACTCCTATGACCTGAACTGATCGTAACCACGCTGTTGTTCTTGAAATTCTACCCATACTTTAGCCATGTAGATATATAACACGCTATTGTTCTTGAAATTCTACCCATACTTTAGCCTTAATTTCAAATCTTTCCTTGATCATCCCTCCAACCAACGCTTTCTCATGAACCATTTTGGGGCCATATCTCACTCATCTCGAACTCGATTTGTGCCAAATAAAAGGCAAAGGAAATATAGTGAATAGAGATACAACATGAAGGCATAAAAAACCAGATTTGTGGCTATTTGGTATGAGGGGACATCCTTCCAAGTGTTTGGGATCAAGGCTCCCTTCACCAAATCAAGCTTGGGTTGAAGCCTTCCTTCACCGACCCTCAAGGATACTTATAGGCAGCAAGGGGGGACAAAGAATAGGTCTGAAAAGTACTCGAATAGTGGGAACTTCATTACTTTCAATCACAAAACTCAAGACCCTTGTTCCCTCTAAAGCATGCTCACTTTTCCCCAAGACTTGGGCCTTCACCCTAGTGAAATATTTGACAGTCGTTGATGGCCATTCAAACATCCTAAATTCACTAAATTGCAACTGCAAAACATGACCAACAATCAATATGCCATTGGGATTGCACAAATCCCAAGGCAGATGATGTGGTGGCACCCATTTTTGTCATTTTCCATGAAAGACTTTTTGTAAAAGTTGATGTCTTAAATGATTTACTTTTTGGATTAAAATATTGTAAAAAGTATCAATACACATTATAAATTGAAAAGGACAAAACACTTTAGAGTTGGTTCACCTGTCACATTTCCAAACGTGACAAGTTTCTTGTGACCTAACCCTTGCCTTCTCCTCTCCCTTCTAAATAAAAGGAGGGCTTTTGTACAAAGAGATATGTGATGAATACAACATAAAAGCTCTGTTGATTTTTCTCCAAGAGTTCTAAATGTTTGCTTGTACTTGTTCTCCTTTTGGTTGTTGGACTTGCTTGCTTGCTAGTTAAGGGTTTAGGAGTAGTAGTAAATACTTCTTATGATAGCTATCGCCATGAAGGATTGGTTAGCTGGGTATTTCTTGTTGCTTCCTTGGGTTTAGCTTGCTAGTTTTCACTAAATCGTAGTTGCGTTTCTCTTGTTTAAAGTGATTTTGTGTAGATTTCGCGAAGGAATTAGACATATTTAGCCACATTGTTGTCCATCTTTCTGGAATTAAACTTTGTCGAAAGTTTTGAAACGTCCAACGTTTCGAGTGAAGACTCCACCCATCATTAAGGGCCAAAGAAGCTAAAGAGTGAGAAAAGAGTGTCAATAGATTAGAATAAATAAGATAAGGGCATTAAGATAATCATTGATGAAGGGAAAAAAAGTCCAATGATAAAATGAGAAAATATTCAATTATTCAATTAGCCATAAAGCCGTTAAGATTTGTGATTAAAATTAAAATATTTATTTAATTAATAAATTAAATTAAAAATGAAGGGGCCAAAACAAATTTAAAAAGACATAAAGAGAAGAGTAAGCCTAAAGGGTTAATGGTAAAAGGATAATACTCAACTTGGGTAAGCTCAGTAAAACTCCATCGAGGGGGTCCTAAGCCTTTTTCTTTGTGCATGTATCCTTCTTCCATCCATGTGGCTTTAAGAGCCAGAAAGTGCTAGTAACGAGAAGGGGCTAATCCCACCTTCGTTGAACTACATGGGGCACTGTTTGTTCTAACCAAGTGGTCTATGTAAGTTCACTCCTTTTATACTAAGTGGAACAATTACAGGATAATAGGTGTTTGCCTAATCGGGAGGACCTTCAAAACAATATGGTAACCACTGCGTGTGATTGATCAATTTTAAAAAAATAAAAATTATTACATGTTTAAATTCTTTACCTTTCAACAGTCCACCCAACACCTCAGTTAATATTAATTTGCAACCAACTACATCATTTTTCATGGTTTTTGTAGCTTACTAAAGGGTTGTAATTTCTTTTTTCAAACCCCTTTTTCCAACTTTGAAAAGTCCTTGGATTGCTTTCAAGGAATTTCTGGGTAATACTGGGTCATTCTAGGCTTGCTCCCATGCATTACAAGTCATGAACAACTTATTGTTCATCACTTACAACCACCTTAAAAGACATGGTTGTAGCTTATTAAATGTGTTTTAACTCATATTTTTCAATATTTTTCCACAAGTTATTCACCGGGATATGGTTTGGAACCCTCGTTTACCCAAGAACCAATTTCCAACCTTTTCCCAAGGCCACAAGGGAGTGAATAGATTGTTGCTCACTTTTATTAGTTTGTAGGTCCAAAATCATCTAGCTTATTTTCATCCTCTTGTCCATAAAAAACAACCTCCATATCATTTTGGCCACCCAAGAAGTTGAGGGAGAACAATACTCGGGTTGGGTGGTCCTAAGAGTGATTTTTTGCAAGTTTCTCGCCTCTCCTTCTTCCCCTTTTCACCACCTCAGACACATGACCATTTAAGGTGCAGGTAGTCTTTACCTTGTGCCGAGCTATCAAAGAGATTGTAACCAGCTTCACAGCCGGATTGGTGGGATCCATCTCAACGAACATATTTTGCTTATAACAGGAGCATATGGAAGTGTTCCCACGTGTCTTTTCTATATCACCTATTGAATTCTTGACCGCAATGGGAGTTATTAAATCGTCAACTTTGAGAAGTTGATCATTAATATAATGGGACAATGTGACATGTTGAGGGTTCTTCTTCAACACTTTACATTTTGAACAACCACATACTATTGGGGTGCCACAAAAGAAATCTAATTCACGATGTAATATCATTGTCCCACATTGGTTGTTGTTGGAAGATGGCATGTTACAATTGGCAAGGTAAAACAATTGTCCATTTTCATCAAAGATTTTATGTGGTATCTTTCTTCAAATAAGAGCTTGTGGTATTTTTGGATTGATGGAATATCTTACGCATTCAAACTCAATCTTGAATCATGATCCTGCAAAATTGAATGAACAATTATTCAAGTGCATGTGCATAAATGACATAAATTCAATCAGATAAATGAAATAAAATATAAACTTACTTCAAACGACCAAGGAGAATTTGATGATCTTGCAATGACATGGAATGAGTTGGAATCAGATGAATTGGTCATTTGATATTATAACATTTTTTTCCCTGCATTTGAGCAAAAGCCATCATCAATACGTGAACGAAATCTTAAAAGAAATTTTGGGAAGCATAAAACGATCTAACTTCAAAAAGAATTTTGAATGATGTTTAAAAGTTATTAGTGCTCTTAATTAGCTAAAGACATGTTGGTGCATCTATATATAAGAAGGCACCAGTGCACTAAATCATGAAAAGCATCGAAGAGTAACCTCCATTACTACCTCCGCAAAGCAAAATCTTCGCAAAATTTAATTGCAGAGGTTTGCATTTCTATTTTGTCAATAGAATTGAAATCAATGCATTTATACGCGTGTATCGCACTAGGGCACTTAAAATTATATAGGGCATTGATTGTATAGCGAAAAAATAAACAATTTTTTTTAAATATATACGTTTTCGTCGGTGTTTTTATACATACAAGGCGCACTGATGCACTTTATAGTGCATCGACGCTTTAAAGTGCACTAGTGCTCTTTAAATAACACAAGTGTGCTAAACTATATAGCACACCGAAAATGTTAGTTTAAAAAAAACAATGCTTGGGTTTATCATAAATGCGTAGAAATATGCAACGAAAAAAAGGAGCGGGAATTCCATTTTTCGAAATGAATGTGTTTATAAATGAAAACATTATTTATTATTTAACTATTTCATTCTTTTGGCAAAATTTAAAGGAAGGTTTATGCAAGAGAGATTTACTAGCAAAGACTTTTGTGCGGATTTCTTTTTTTTAAGATGGAAGGGATCATCTTAGGCCACATACAAATTTGTAGAGGATAAATTCCAAGTATGTGATTTCATTCTAATGATCATTTCAATCTTTCTCTATTTGATTCAAACTATTTTCAGTTTGTTTTGAAAAGAAAAAAAAAAGTTTCATAATTACCTTCAATATTTGAAGCCCTAGCTTTCTTGTTGTTTTTCTTGGTTCCCCTCTTTATATTTCACAAGGGGGTTTTCTTTTTTTAAGCTACAGATTTTATAGGGTTTTTTTACTTGTACATTGGACATTTACTATCTGTTGGAATGGTACCACTCATTGCATTGGATGTCAAAACCTATCGCTGCCAGAGTTTTCAAAAAACTTTTCCATGGCATACAGTGTATACTGTACATTAATGTCGCACTAGTGCGCACTGTACATTAATGTCGCACCGGTGCACACTGTACAATAATGTCGCGTCGGTGTGCACTGTACAATATTGTCGCATCGGGGCGCATATTTATGTCAACAACACTAATTAGTTTAAAATATAGATATCATTAATTTTAGTATCATATGTGTACGAATTCCATAGTGTGCAATAAGCAATAATGAGAATTGGTGTGTATACTTATGATGAGCACACAGGGGATTGCACTTCTATTATATGCACCAACATAGTATTTTGTAAAACTATTTCATAATTTCTATATCTGATTATTCCTGTTTTTTTATTATAGAAGATGGCCAATAGAAATTCAAGGAAATTAACTTATTGCAACAAGCATGATTGTAGCTCATCCCAACAAGAGAAGGAGGCAAGTTCTTTAAGTTTTATCAAAAAATTACTTATATATTTCAATTATCTGTAAGTTTAAATTAATGTTTTGTATTGGTTAATGTGTGTCATGGAGAGAAAAAACTTGAAGAAACTCAATAAGATTGTTCACAATCTAAGTGCAAAAGAGTGTAAAAGCTTTTTGTAAATGTTGTAAAGAGAGGAATAAGATTCAAAGGTAATCAACATGAAGCTTTTCTTTGACTTTTTACTAAAAATGAATTTCTTCACATTAATCGCTAACAAGTTATAAACACTCGATTTCACATTTTTTTAATTTTATGCAGGGATCGATAACGAGGGAACAAAATGTCGTCCTAAGAGTACAAAAATTATGAAGGATGTAAATAATGATGACAGTTTGTTCATCAGTTCATCTAGAGTGGTGCTTGAAGTTAATGAGATGGGAAAATTGTTTTACAAAACTTTGAGGGATCTAGTGGAAAGAATGTATAGACGTACTTTCCACTTACAATGCAAAAATCAATCCAATGACTCAAAGAATTAGGTTATACATAAACTACGGGAAGCATTATGGAGCAATGGTCAATGAGACATGTGAGACTTGCAATAAAAAAAACTTATGTTTTTTCTATAATATGTTCCAAAAATTACTAAATATGTTTTTTCTATAATATGTTCCAAAATTTACAAAATAATTTTTTTTTTCTATATTTACTTTCATGTCCATTTAAAAAAAAAATGTGTTTTTTTCATATTTCATGAAGATTATGAAAATTCCAAGCGACAACAAGAGATTCAATACACAGCGATAGGGATGTCCAAAAAAGTGGACAAGGAGATGGTAAAAGAAATGAACATAATTCCATCACACGAGGAGGCAGCCCAACAACAACATGCATGAGAGGTATGTAATCATTCATTTATTCTTTTATGTACATTGAATATAATTATCGTATGAAATATTAATTTTCAATTGTTTTGTTGCAAAAATGGAACCCATTCAACACATAAGATAGGACGACAATGAATAAAAGGATTGATCGCAAAGTTTGTGAGTACTTGCATTTTCATATTTGTCGTGACCTTTAAATTGTAATAATTAATTTACAGTCGTCCATGGATGTCTTCTAATAAGTGTTAGCATACAAAGAAGAGTCATTCGAACAATCGATCAACATTGGGTTAAGTGAGGGTTGTGAATATATGTTGAAGTATCAAGGTTTAATTGAACAGATTGTAAGTATCTATGTTGTTTAACTTCCCTTGTTTTATAATTAATGGAACAATAAGAAACTTTTATATTAATTATATCGATTATGCTTTGTCATGAAGTATTAAACACGTAGGAAACAAAGTATGGACAATAGCCAACAAAAGAGATTTTGAGACACGACATGCGATATGACTTCGAAAGCATGCGTATTGTTTATGAATCACTTGTTGCAATGGTATATTTTTTATTTATGTAATCATGTATATTCTACTATATACATACATGTAAATTTACTTAATACAATCTATTTCTATGTTTGTAGATGGAACATGAACAAGCGGAACATAAAAAACAAGTCGATCAAAAAAATGTTTGTTTAAGTAGCTAAAGTACAATATTACCTACATGTGATAAAGAAATGAAGCATGCACACAGATCAAACGATGATAATATTTCAAGTGATGAATGACAATCAATATAATTGAATGTTACTGCAAGTTGTATGTTTTGGAATAGTTGTTTGTGAAAATCAAGGATTTTGTTTAATGTACTCGAGATAATGTCCCAATTGCACGAGAACATGTTACCAATAAGTGTAACAATTACTTATTGGTTGCATTTTGATTATTATGGACCTTTAGGTTATCTCATTTTATATGATGATGGGTCTCTTATTCATATATAATAAAATGAGTTTTTTATTTTATTACATTGTCAAATGTTGTAAAGTGTTGTGTTGTTGATTAATTAATATATGGATGATTTATATTGTTATAAATAACAGAGGTGTAATTTGTTGGATAACACATTAATGCAATCATTATATCAAAACGTAATAAGAAAAATACAAAAAAAATATTATTATAAGAAATACTTGATTTTGAGATGATTACTTAAAATTTTGTAAAAAAAAACAATTAAAATATATGCATATAGGTACATTGTATTCTTTTGAACTCACTAAATGGTGCATGCCATAAAATAGTCTTCGGTGCATTTTTTAAGTTATGCACATCGGTGCTTATTAATTAAATGAAAGCACTAGTGCTAACAATTGTGAAAAACGTCGTTACTTTAAGCGACATAACGTACGATTGATTATATTTATCGTTTAAAAATATTACAGTGCATTCAATGAAAAGGCGCACCGATGTTTTACACACAATATTATGACCCTATGTTTTATATAGAATACACACTTTGGTGCTTAGTAACAAAAAATGGCAACAACATCTCATATAAAATATTTGAAATTTCACTATCCTTCGATGCACATGGTAGTACATGCCTTGGTGGATATTGACTACAAGAGAATCAATGCGTAGTATTTATACAAGCACCATTGGTGCATACAAAAACAACACGTACCCGTGTGTACACTAACACAAAAAGCATCGATGTTTCATATAACATAAAACACAGAACTGATGCGTAATAGTTTTAAGAGCACCAATGCTTATGAAACCTACACCTACCAAATTGTTTTTAGTTACATGGAACATTTATTAAAACATTCGCTAAAACCTCCATTTTGCCAAATCTTGTAACACTAAAAATCGCTGCAAAAACCTCCGCTACAAGGTGTTTTCCTGGTGGTGAGAGTTAAAACCTTGGAGTGTTCATAAGTTTCATTGGGTTTGGGAATATATTGGGAATTTAATGGAGGCTAAACAATGTTATCAATGTTGTGATCAAGCTTGTGTTTTGTAGAGAGTTTAGGTTTTCTTAGCTTAAACATTTGTTTGTTCATTACCCTTGAGTTTTTGGCAATTACACTGTTGTTTTTATATTATTGTTGTCATTATTGGTAGGCTCATTATTTGTAATTGTACCATTTCCCCCCTATATATGTATCAAGGAGATATAGGTTTAGGGATCATCAAGAGCTATTTGTAAAGATAAGGAGTAAAGAAGGTTTCCCCGTCGAAATTGAATTATTATTAATTCACTTTTATCATTCTCAAGGCCTGGAATTACTTGCTCTTTATATTTGTTATGCTACTTGGGTTATTTGGATCATAACATTTAGTATCAAAGTGAAAAATCCTTGGTTTGGGCTCTTCCAAAAGAGTCATTGTAACATTTTCACACTATTTATTTTTAAATATTTGATTAGCATGGAACTTTTGGGATTGGAAAGAAGTGGCATCTAAGTATATCTAGCCAAAATTTCAAATTTTGGTTTGCTATAATTATGCAGTACATGTTATAGAAGTTAGGGTTTTTCTCAATCCCAAAACATCGCTTAAAGCATAGGTCCTACCAAAATGCTCATATTTGGATATTGAGAGGTCCAATTGAAGTAATATTGATTCCACTGGAAATGGTATAGATCAAGGTATCACAAATCCAAATTTCACATCTTGAAGTACTATAGGTGTAGCGTGACAAGCTAAGGAAGAGGACATATTAGAGTAAATTTTATGAGATTGGTGGGCTAAGGAAGAGGACATATTAGAGTCAATCATTAAAAAATTTCATTGATAGAAGATTATAATTATTGACGTTCTAATACGTACAGGGTTGACCACCAAAGTAGACCCTAAATAAAGGCTTTACGAGGTGTATCAACTTAAAATTCTCATAACTTCTGATTGGAAGATAAGTTTGTGGTGATTCAAAGGGGCTAGAAGGGAGAATTGGATGAGGTTATATATGTACTAATTTTGGTACCCTTTGAGGATAAATTCTTAACTAAGGATCACTATCATGGACAAAAACAAATTTGTCTTTGTAGGAGCAACAAAAGTGGAAGAACTTTCCAAGAGAAATTATGGAAGAACTTGCCAAGAGAAATTATGCACCATAGAAGGATTTGTTCTTCATAAAAAAGTATTTGAAGCTAATCAAGCATTGAGGGAAATTGTGATTTCAAGGGGTAGGGTATGTTAAATCCCTATGCCTTGGGTCATTACATTGTTGCTTTTATGTTGTTGTTGTCATCATGGTAGGCTCATTATATATAATCCTACCTTTTGTCTCCTATTTATATGTCAAGGAGATCTAATTGTAGGGACAATCAAGTGTTATTTGTAAACATAAGTTGTAAAGGAGGTTTTTCCTTAGAATCAACATTGTTACTAATTCACTTAAGATATTCTCAAGGTGTGGCATTACTTATTATTTATATTTTTATGCTATTTGGTTATTTGGATCATAACAATTTGGTTAGGCACTTTGATAGATATATTGTGCCTTACTTGCTTTCTTGAGATGAGTACAAACTTTGGAATGAGGTATTAAAGAAGACCTTTTACAGTTGGAATGTAATAATTAGGGAGATTTAAATTGTCCCAAACAAGAGTCCAACCAATGTGATGTCTCGTACCCAAGAGTAGGCCAACATGGAGTGACTTAGTAGTCTATGTGTTCCTGTAGACTATAGTCAGACACAAACAAGAAACAAAGGGATAAATACGGGTGATTTGGTGGCTAAATGATAAATTAAGCCAAAAAACATAGGAAAATTCACTTAAGCCCAAGTCAACGAAGAATCAGAATGAAAAGGTGCTAAAGGGGGACTTAATTAATTAATTAATCACCTTGGGAGGAAAAGCGACTAACTTAAGTGAGGTCAATGGTGAATTAGATTGGAAAGAGTATAAAGGGAAGAATTTGACCTAATTCCTCAGGATGCATTGTTATGATTTGATGTTGAGAGTTCCCAGAGGAGGAAGAGATTTGACTTCTACTGTTTTGTGGATTTCTGGAGGAAACCACAACCATTGATAGGTTTCGATGTTGAAAGACACACCCTATCCCATTGGAGATACCATCTAGGTATTTCACCATGTTATTTAGGAGTATCCAGTTGCAGTGTTGTGCAACTCAGCCAGTGAGGGCGCAAGGTCAGATAGAGGGGTTGTGTAGCTGCACGAGATCATAGCTCGGATTGCAGTTTCCTTCTGACCCAATTGAGATCCAACCATGGCGCATAGATTGAGACACTTCCCATCAGATTCAGAAAGTGGAATCCTTCACAACACATCATTCAACCATCTAGGGCACAACTCTTTTGGAAGGACAGTTGGGGTTATAGACGGAGCATCATAGAATATCTGGGAAAACCCTTCCGACCCAGTTCCGCATTTGTTGGGGTGAACGTTTTGAGTCCTATATCAGCCAATTCCATTTGTGGAATCATTTAGGCGCATCTAGAGAGCCCAGGAGGTGCGTAGACCCCTAAGGGACGAGATCTAGAGCATAAGAGGACAGATCTGCCATCTGGCAGTCACCAGGATCAGTCTAGAGGCCAGGGAACTTCTATTGGTACAGTTTCCAGCTCATTCTAAAGTGTATAGGCTTCCAAACGAGTTTTCCAATTTGTAGCGGTTACCGCGCTTCTCCGGAACCGTCGATTTTGCCGATCTATCTGTGCATGCATCAGATCTGCCTTCATCTTCTGATCACGAGTATTTTATGTTATTTGCTCCTATTCTAGTGATGATCCATGAGATCTAATTGATGACTATCTTCTACATTTCCAGTATTTCATTGTATTTTCATGTTTGAATCTCATAATACATATTATTGAGTGGTTGATGTTCATTATTTCCGCATGCATCATATTTGACTGTTATACCATAATGTATAACATGGACATGTAACAATCACAAAAAATCTCAAGCACATAACTAAAATGCATACAGAAACCCCTAGAATATCATATATGAAGATAAAACGCATCCAGAAACCCCCAGAGTATCAGATCTGTGAGTCAAAACACTAGATCCATAGTAGTTATCTAGATCAACTGGATCAGAGATATTTCAGTGGTATCATAGCTTTAGTCTTGCCAACCTATGACTAAAGATGATGAGTACAACAAAATACCCAAATGGTTGTGAGCACGTAGGTGATGAATATGTCACTTACAACAGGCGCAAGGAAAGAAGGCCTAGGCTTAACTTTCCTCCTTTCCTTCCCAGTTCAGAGGAAGAGGAAGAGGCACATAGAGAAGCAGAGATAAGAGCAGAGCGCAAGGCAGAGAGGATGCTAAGATACATATATGAGCGACTAGAGGGTAGTGGTAAGGCCCCCATGGAACCAGAGGCAGCCTTCATGCAGGTTATTAGTGATATGCTAGCTAGTCAACAGACCATATCTCAGTCCTTGGCTCAGGTGGTTGATAGATTGGCTATGGTGGGCATTTCGAGCACACAAGCCCCACATGCAGCATAGGGGAACTCAGGGGCAGGCAGTAGACCCTAGTCACCCACTCGCACATACACCTCTGCGAGTAGGATTCCCCAACCTCTGTTTCCCAGTTTTCAGAGGGCACCCCCGGTAGCAACACAGATGTCGATAACACATAGACCGCCCACTCATGCTGAGGAAATTGCAGAGTATCGGAGGGAGTATGCAGCGTTGGGCCGTGAATTCCATCAGGATATGATTCTAGTCGAGTATTGTGGACTCAGATTCAGGAACCACCTCAGAGAGCCACATAGAGGAGGGTCGCAGCAGCAACAGGGGCATAACATTGATTTCATCCGAAAAGTTGGTAAACTCACCATACCTTGTTTCGATGGATCGTCCAAATGCATTGCTAGAGCTTAGGTACATAAGCTAGACACCTACTACAAGCTCAACCAGATGATCGAGACAGAGGCCATCGATTTCTCTACCTTACACTTGGAAGGTGAGGCACACGAGTGGTGGTATCATGGATTGGTGACATTGGGCCACAGTCGCATCATCTCCTATAGAGAGTTCATAGAGAGACTCATGGACATATTTTATAGGAGGGATCCAGAGATCTATTTCATACATCTAGCCCAATTTAGACAAACTAGCACAACAGAGGCATTCATCTCAGAGTTTCAACAGGTGGCAATGGTAGTGACACATATATTTGAGCCCTGACTGATCATGTTATTCACAAAAGGGCTCACAAAACCCTTGAGAGGATGGGTGAAGGCATACCGGCCTCACACCTTGCATGATGCCATCCTATGCACTAGAGATTTGTCGGACTCAGTGCAAAAAAAAAGCCCTTTTCTAAACCCTTCGTACCACAGAAGGATCGAGATCAGAAGCCATTCTAGAGAGAATGGAAGGGCAAGGAGAAGCTCTATGATGACACGAGACGAGAGTTGATGAGGAAGAAGCTTTGATTCTCTTGCAAAGACCCTTGGGTCCCAGGGAATAGATGCATGGGAAAGGGGCAGATCCACTACATTGAAGTGGAATCAGGCAGTGAGGAGGAGGATGAGGATATCGGGGCATATGCATACATTGATTTAGAGGATGAGACCACTCATGAGCCAGAGCAGTAGCCAAAAAAACCTTAGATACTGGCAGAGGCACAACCCAAGGAGGAAACAAAACCTTGTAGAGAGGTGAAAGGGGGAACCATAGCCACCCTTTCAGGAGTACCCAGGTACAACACTATCAGGCTCAAGGACCTTGTACAAGGGCAACGCATGACTGCTTTAGTTGATGATGGGGCCACCCATAATTTCATAGATGCATCCTTAGTAGCCAGGAGGGGGTTACACACTGAGGAGTTTGAGGGATTT
This sequence comes from Picea abies, assembly GCA_900067695.1. Taxonomy (NCBI): domain Eukaryota; kingdom Viridiplantae; phylum Streptophyta; class Pinopsida; order Pinales; family Pinaceae; genus Picea; species Picea abies. The sequence continues at coordinate 3,252 of CBVK0101575919.1, read as the reverse complement.
CACGTGCCAGTGGCAGATGGATGCACAATTTGGACATGATCATAGACCTAGAGGTCAAACTAGGCAAGTACACCTTGACAGACACTTTCTATGTAGTTGACAATTCAGATATAGATGCAGTATTGGGGGTACAATGGTTATATTCATTAGGGGAGATTGGGTTCAACTATCAAACATTGACCATGAGATTAAGAGACGCCAGTGGATCGAAAGTGGTACGAGAGGCATGTGTACAGGAACACCACGAGCAGTATTGACAAAATGGATGGAGAGGATCTTCTGTCACAGTGATGTGGCCTATGCAACAGAGTGTTTAATCACCACATAGAAGGATTCAGAGGGCAGAGAATAGTACCATTCACAGATCAGAGAGATTCTGAGCCACTATGAGCCAGTGTTTGTGCTAATACCACGAGGGAGACCACCAGATAGAGGATTTGAGAACACAATCGAGCTGGAGGCAGGGGATACACCAATGATCATTGTGCCTTATAGGCATCCCAATAGGTTCAAGGACAAGATTGAGAAATAAATCAAATAATTGCTTGCAATGGGACACATCAAGCCCAACACGAGTCATTTTGCCTCTTCAGTCGTTCTAGTACCAAAGAAGGATGGCACATTGTAGATGTGCATTAATTAGAAAACTCTCAATAGAAAATGATAAAGAATAGGTATCCCATTCCACGCATAGATGAGTTGATGTATGAGTTGCATGGGGCAGTTTTCTTCACCGAGATCGATCTGTGATCCAGGTATCATCAGATCAACATCAGGGAGCAGGATATAGAGAAGATTGCATTCAAATGCCACTTCAAACATTTTGAGTTCTTGGTCATGCCATTTGGGTTGACCAATGCACCGACCACTTTCCAGTCTTGCATGAACCACATATTCAGAGGACAGTCGAGGAAATACCTTTTGGTATTCTTCAATGATATATTGATATACAATAGGACGTAGGATGAACATTTGGCACATTTGTAGGAGGTCTTGAGCATTATGCAGGTACAATCATTATATGCCAAGTAATCCAAATGTGAGTTTGGCATGAGATAACTACTGTACTTGAGGCATATCATCAGTGGGCAGGGAGTACAGGTTCATCATGAAAAGATCAGGGCCATTTTGGATTGGCCAACACCCAAGAACCTCACAGAGTTGAAGGGATTCTTCGGGTTATGCAGTTACTACAGGCAGTTCGTCAAGGGTTTCTCACAGTTGGGAGAATCACTCATAGACTTGACCAAGATGGGTGCTTTTCATTGGACAGAGGAGTCACATCAGACATTTGATAAAATGAAGGAGGTTATGAGCACATGCCCTGTTCTAGCCCTTCCAGACTTCTCGCAGTCGTTTGTCTTAGAGTGTGACGCATAAGGGGTGGGGATTGGAGCAGTTGTGATGCAAGTAGCCACCCCATTGTGTTTGAGAGCAGAAAGATCAACGAGTCGGGGAGACACTATCCTATTTATGATAAAGAAATGCTAGCAATCATGCATGCCTTAACTAGATTTAGTTAGTATCTGGTAGGCAACAAATTGATCATAACAGTCTCAAGTATTTCCTAGATCAGAAAGACCTCAGTGAGAGACAACATAAGTGGGTCTCAAAGATCCAAGCCTTTGACTTTGACATTGAGTATGTCATGGTAAAAATGAATATTGTAGCAGATGCCTTGTCCAAGAGGCCAACGGGGTGTTCGATGATGGACATTTGTATAGATTGGAAAGCTCATTTGTTGGTGGAGTACTCAAAAAACAAATTTGCTTGTGAGGTGATGGATGGATAAGTGGTTGGTGATAGATATTGGGTTCTTGATGATGTCATTTTCTACAAGGACCGGATCTACTTGGTTCCATAATTTACCCTGAAGGGGAAAATTTTGAAGGTGTGTCATGATTTGCCTACAACAGGGCATTAGGGGTACTTCAAAACATATAGACAGATCAGGGAGAGATTCTGATGGAAGGGTCTCAAGGATGATGTGCTGAAACACATCTGGGAGTGCATGACTTATCAACAAAACAAGTTCGAGCAAACACACCCCGCAGGGTTGCTACAACTCTACCCATTCCAGAGAAAAAATGGGAGAGCATTTCTATGGATTTCATTGCAGGCCTTCCTCGAGTGCAGGGCAGAGACTGTATATTTGTGGTGGTCGATAGGATGACCAAATTTGCACATTTCTTTTCCATACCCATAGACTACAAGGCCATATAGGTAGCAGAGTTTTTTTTTAGGGAGGTATTCCGGTTGCATGGTTTACCCAGGCAGATAGTTAGTGATAGAGATGGGCGCTTCATCAACGCGCTTTGGCAGGAGATTTTTAGGTTGACAGGCACAGAGCTAGCTACGAGTACTACCTACCACCCACAGATAGATGGATAGACAGAGATCATCAACAAATGGGTGGAGGAGTATCTGAGGAACTTTGTGGGGGGCAACAACCCACATGGGTGAGTATTGCTACAACACAACTTACCATATGTCTATCAGGATGTCACCGTTCAAGGCATTGTATGGATACGATGCACCCTCCTTTATGGAGACTATCTTTGGGGACAACAGGGTCCCGAGGGCCAAATACTGGGTGGAGGAGAGTCAGAGGATTCTGCAGGTAGTGAGGTAGAACTTGCAAATGACTCAGAACCAGGAGAAGATCTATGCATACCGACAAAGAGTCGAGCGTGGTTTTGAGGTAGGGGATTTGGTTTTTCTGCGATTAGAACCATACAGACAATCCTCCTTAAAGAGGAGCGGAGTAGAGAAGCTGAAGCCGAATTTTTATGGGCCATATAGAGTCATAAGGAGGATAGGTGAGGTGGCATACGAGCTAGAGCTACCAGAAGGTAGCAAGATTCATAATGTCTTTCACTTCTCTTGCCTTAAAAAGGTTGTGGGACAATAGATTAACATTTCAAAGGAGTCACCACCCTTGGATGAGGAGGACCAGTTGGAGCTAGTGTCAGAGGAGGTACTAGAGCAGAGAGAGCGCAGGTTGAGAAGCAGGGTCATCAGGGAGTGCTTGGTTAGATGGAGGGGTCTTCCAGTGGAGGATGCCACATGGGAGGGAGAGCATATTTTGCAGCACCCAGGATTGATGTTGCTTGAGGACAGGCAATGTCAGGAAGGGAGGACTGTGATGTCCCGTTCCCAAGAGTAGCCCAGTAGGGAGTGATTTGTAGTCTATGTGTTCCCATAGACTATAGTCAGGCACAAACAGGGAACAAAGGGAGAAATAAGGGTGAT
>CBVK0101575917.1:0-10947 GCA_900067695.1 Picea abies | reverse complement strand
TTCTTCAGATTTGTAACTTTCTGATTCTGGCTTGCCAGAATGCCATCTAATGAAACATAACCGTTCTTGTTAAAAAAAAAAACAATAGTTTGAACACTAGAGAATGTATTGCAAAGCCATACTTTGGATATTCCACCATATCAAACATTTCCATAAATTTACCTACCATAAAATGCTAAACCAAACATTTGAATTAATGGTAGCATTAATCCACATTGAACGAATGCATAACAAAATTTATGATTCAAAAATGCCCATATACTACCAAATACTTTGGAAGTTTAAACATATTTTACATTAGGAATAGTGAAGTCGGAAATAAGACCTCCAATCCTTTGTCCAATATCTTGACAAACATGATACTTTTTATTATATAAAAATCATTGTTTTCACTTCCCTTGTTCCAACAATAGACAATAGGCAAATATTGTTGGTCAACGCACAAGCTAATGCCACACCAATGATTTATCGATCGCTATAGTCCCTCTATGCCTATAGAAGGGTCTAATAACACCTTTCCAACATTCAATAGGCCTCCTTCCATATTAAGTACCATACCCGCATCCACATGAACAAATATGCCCATTCTCAACAATGTGATACATTTTTTTAAAAGAATATTGTATTTTATTCAATTTTCACATATAATCACTTTTGTGATTAAAAAAGCTACTCTTATTTTATGGGTAGGGATTAAAGATGTTGGCATATTAGTTATTAAATCAATATGCTTGAATCAATAATTTAATTGTAAATATTAACTTCTTTGCATTTATGAATGTTAAATTTATCATTACTTAATTTGTTTACTTTTTCACTTTTACTTAATAAAATTAAGAAATGATTAGCCTATTAATTGTAAAAGACCATAAATTTACAAATGAAAATCTAAACAAAGTTACTTAACTTTTAACATTTACTTTTTCACTATTATTGTTTTACATCTTCTACCAAGTGTGCTTAAGTTTTTTAATATACATGACATTTAGTTACTTGTAAGAACCATTGGGAACGTGTATGTTCTTTCTAACTACAATTTTTTAACATTTACTTTTTCACTATTATTGTTTTACATCTTCTACCAAGTGTGCTTAAGTTTTTTAATATACATGACATTTAGTTACTTGTAAGAACCATTGGGAACGTGTATGTTCTTTCTAACTACAATTTTTTAACATTTATTTTAACATTTACTTTTTCACTATTATTGTTTTACATCTTCTACCAAGTGTGCTTAAGTTTTTTAATATACATGACATTTAGTTACTTGTAAGAACCATTGGGAACGTGTATGTTCTTTCTAACTACAATTTTTTAACATTTAAAACTTTGTGATGTGGAAGTGGAAGAGTGGGAAAAATGAAATCATATTAACTTGACATACAATGTAGGTGATGTGTAATGGGAATTGCAATGGACTGTGGCATAGCCTGCTTTCTAAAAAGATGCAATTCGGGGGTTTAGGTATTCAAACTATGGACCGAGCGTGATTTTGAGCTTGCTAAGAACATTTTTGTAGAGGTGCAAGTCTCCAATTTGATCTTTCAGTGCACCACATATATGGTTGTAGCAATTCAAAATCACAAGAGCAGGCCTGATGTATGAGGGTGAGGTTGTTTGCCCTCAATTCTTGAATTTACTTTTACTTTGGTTAAAGTTAAGATGTGTTTGACTGTAAGTTGTCGCGTTTCAAAATGTTTTTTCTTTAGTTTCAAAAATGTCTCTATCAAATAAAACGTATTGCTTTATTTTCAGATCGTTTTGTGAATTTTCTTATCGGATTCAAATTATTCTTAATGTTTTTTTTTATTCTAGTGACTAGATTGATTGTTACATTTAGTCCTATCTAGATTGATTATTACATTTAGTCTGGTTGGATATTTTGGAATTTAATGCCATAAAGCATTGTTTTTTTTGGAATCATTGGCTAGGAATCAATAATATCCAAAGGCCTCATTGAGGAGAAGCTATGTCATGCTGAAAGAGGTTGTCATGAAAATGTGCAATTCATCCTACTTTGGTTTTAGATATTTGATATTCGTTCTTTATATGGCTAATATTTCTTTTCATTGACACCATGCAGGTTGCAGTTAGAGCTTATGTGATTATGTACAGACCATCCTAGATCTACGGTTATGGTTTAGTTGGTCATAAGAGTGGACTATTTTCTGTATTGAAATTTTGTTTCTAGGAAGTTAATTCTCTAGCTTATCATCTAGAGATACCATGTAAATTAATATTGCAGAGATAATCAGAACACAATTAATAAACACAAGGTCAGACTATTCTCACAAAACTTAGATACACAGAGGAAAACTCCATTACATATATAGGTCAAATACTCACCAACAAACCTGGAACAAAATCCTAAAATTATGGATCTCAAACTACTCATAATCTAAAATTTAACATTTGTACAACAACCATGCAACAACTTCCTATTTTGACAATGTTCTAGATGACTTCATTTTGACATTATCTCAACATTCCCCCTTAATGGAGAAACAGATTTTCTAAAACACCTAACTTGCTTCTAAAAACTTCAAAATTGAGTTTACCAAGAGGCTTGGTAAATATATCAGTCACATTATCATCTGTATTACAAAAAAATAAATCAATTTCCTTTGATTAAATCTTCTTTCTCGCGAAGTGGTGTTGTAGCTCAATGTGTTTTGATCTTGCATGATATATTGGATTATGTGTCAAATTGATAACACTTTGATTATCATAATTGATTCACATTGGACCATTTTTCTCCTCTTCAACATATGCAAAAATTCTACGCAACCAAAAAGCTTTGGATTTATACTCAACTTATGTTGCTCACAAAGAAACAAATAATCGTTTCTTTCTACTCCATGACACAACCCGCGATCCTATATGGAATGAATAACTTGAGGTAGATATTTTATCATCAGGATTTACTGCCCAATCCGAATAATAAAAGCATGTCAATTCAACATCAGAATCATCAGTATACATAATACCAAAATTTATTGTTCCTTTCAAGTATCAAAGTAATTTCTTTGCAACTTTCCACTCGCTTTCAAAAGTCTTAAACATGAACTGACTAAGGATGTTGACTGAGTATGGAATTTCTAGTCTGGTAGTGGTTAGGTAGTTCAAACTTCCCACCAACTGATGATATAATGTACCATCTTCCTCTTTAGTTCCATCATCATTGTATAACTTTGCATTTTGTTCTAAGGGATTTGACATTGCTTTACACTCACTCATATGAAACTTTTTAAGAATTTTCTTTTTGACATTGCTTTACACTCACTCATATGAAACTTTTTAAGAATTTTCTTTGTGTATTTTCTTTTTGTAATCGGTGTCTTACCAGGATCCCTCCAAACTTCCCTTAACAATAATGCAATTCTCCAAGATCTTTCATTTAAAATTCTTGAGACAATTGACATTTGATTTCTGTAATTAAATTGTGTGCACTTTTTATAATAATGAGATCATCCACATACAAAGATATTAAAGAAACATTTTCTTCTCCATATTTCTTAACATATAGGTTAGGATCACTCTTTCTTTTCACAAATCCTTTATGATAAAATAATGAATGAATCTTTACATACCATGATCTTGGTGCGTGTTTGAGGCCATATAACAATTTCCTTAACCTGAAGACTAGATGTTCATATCCATGCTTTACAAAACCTTCAGGTTGAACCAAATAAACCTCTTCCTTCAAATCACCATTGAGAAAATCATATTTTATATCTAACTGATGTATTTTTCAATTATGTTTTGTAGCTAAGGTGATCAGTACTCTAATTGTATTCAATTTAGCTACTAGTGCAAAAGTATCACCATAATTTATTCCTTCCTTTTGTGAATATCCTTTTGCAACTAATCTTTCCTTATATTTATCAATGCTACCATTTTATCTAAATTTAGATTTGTAGAACCATTTTCTTCCAATAGGGACCTTTTTTCTTGCATTTCTCCACTCTTCATGTTCTTTAGATTGTTCATAGTTTACAGATTCTACAAAATTAATTAGCTAGGACATGAATGCATAATATTTAAACCTTATAGGTGGTTGAGTTGTCCTTATGATCTCCTTGGTCCTTCACAGCTTTTATCTATTCTCTTTCTCTGTGGTGGATCTTTTCCACTTGATGTATCATGACTACTTGAAGTGTCCATACTGTTTTCATTATGTTCTTGAACATGTACCTATTATTTTTCATGTTTAACCATTGCATCTTTTTTGACATGATCATTATTATCATTAGAAATATGCCAAGCATCAACATCATTAATTGGATCACCTCTATCTCCATTCTCATGAAACACCACATCTCTACTTACAAACAATTTATGTGAACGGAGATCAAACAATTTCTATTTTTTCTTATCAGTACAATACCCAATAAAAATACACTTGATTAATTTTGCATCAAGTTTTGTTGTCTCATCCTTAGGAATATTTGCAAAGGAAGTGGATTCAAAAACACTTAAGTGAGTGACATTAGGTTTATAACAATGAAAAACTTCAAAAGGAGTTTGAAAATCTAATTTCTTAGTTGGAATTCGATTCTTTAAATAAACATGAGTATTAATGGAATCTTCCCAAAAACCATTAGAAATGTTTTTACCTTGAAGCATACTACGAGCACACTACACTAGTGTTCTGTTTCTTCTCTTAGTGACACCATCTTTATGAGGTGTATGAGGTATTGTAAATTGTTGTTTGATCCCATTAAATTTATAATAACTTTTAAATGCTCCTGATGTATATTCACTACCCTGGTCAGATCTAAGAATTTTAATATATTTGCATGTCTTTTTTTCAACCATAGTTTTGAATTCTTTAAAATACTCAAATACATCACTTTTTCTCCTTATGAAATAGACCCAAGTATATCTAGATCTATAACCAACAAAAATAAGAAGGTACGATGCACCACCAAGTGATCTGGTTTGCATAGGTCTGCATACATCAATATGAATTAATTCAAGTATTTCAGTTTGTCTTTTCTTTGTATGTATGGGAAACACCTCTCTATGCTACTTACCAAGTGCACATGATTCACATTCAAAATGATCATTCTTCATAATAGGGAGACCATCAACCATTGTTTTTCTTTGCAACAACATCAAATCATTGTAATTGAGGTGCCCATACTTATGATGCCATAACTCTTTTCTTGGCATTATTGTCGATGCCAACCATAACTCTTTTCTTGGCATTATTGTGGATGCCAACGCAACATGACTATTTATAGTCACATCCAACTTATACAATCCACCAACTCTCATACCTATGGCAACAATATTGTAGTGATCCTGGACATCTTTTACAACACACCTTAACTTTCCAAATTCTACTTTTAAATCATTAACAATGATAGTAGAAACATATCTTAAATTAATTTTGATGCGAGGAACATATAACAAATTATGAATCTATTTCAATTGTCCATTAGGTAAGTTCACATTTATTACTCCATAGCCCCGAACTTTATGTGATCTATTATCTCCAAAATAAATGTGTGTGCCATAAATGTTCTCATAATATTCATCATACCATTCTTTATCAGAAAACATATGGTCTGATGCACCAGAATCTATGAACCATGCATTCTCATTATGAGTTCTAGTAGACAATGGAGCTTCAAAAATAAACAACTTAAGATTTTTAAATCCATCATTTACTGAAGTATCTTTATGCATAAATTTTCCATTATTCCTTTATATCTTTTATTGGATTCACGATAATTTCTTCTATAACAATCTTTAGCCAAATGTCGAGGGTTGTCTCAATATTCACATTCAACAGTTCGCTTAAAATAAGAATCAAGATGTCCCATAACTTTCTTCTTTTCTTGAAACTTGCCTTTGTTCTTATTCCAGGGTTTACCTCTATATGATCATTTACCTCTTGCAATCAATGCCAAATCTGAGCCAATTAGTCCAAATCATAAATTTTCAATCTTTTTTTATAACTCACCAAAAGTAGGGGGTGAAGGCCTAGTTGCAAGTGCTAAAATAAAGACTTTCTAATATTGTACTAAACCCTTTAATGTGATGGTTACCAAATGAGAACTAGATACTTCTTCACCAATGTCAACCACCTTATCACTTAGAACTCAAGACGCTTATACTTTCATTGGCTTCCATTTTAATAGAACATAAGTTAGTCTTTAAGAATAAGATTCGGTTTTCATTAGAGGTTTCATACAAACCTTTGAGAATGTCACATGTCTCTTTGGAATTCTTACAATATCGGATGTGATGAATTAAGCTATCCTTCACTAACATCTACAACAACACCTTCGCCTTCATTTCTCCTTTTTCTGAGTCTAGAATGGAGGCAACAACAGTGGGTTTGGGCTCATATCTTTTGACAATGCTCCACCGATTATATGCTTGAAGCACCATCATCAACTTAAATTTCCAATTAACATAGTTCTCACCATCAAGTTTGGTAGATTCATTCAAGTACGAATCAGCAAGAGGATTCGACATAGTTCAGAGTTAAAAAATTCGATAAACATAGTTAATACCTCGAATATTAATGTCGCCTTAAGCAAATCGCTTGCAATTTGGGATTTGAAAACAATTTTAGGGAAACAATGACTTCCCACACAACAGTACACAACAATCTTCAACGATTGTGTGTGTGTTGACACATCGACTAAAAAACCACAATGAACTCGCGAGATTTATTCTGTAGATCTTCAACATTGATTGCAGGTTCTTCCTTGACACGATTGTGACTACAAACAAATAGTCACAGGTTCTTCCTTTGCAAGTAAAAAAACTCCACTTGACAGGGTAGAAAATCGTCCTCCTTTTGCTTGCTGGGACAGTCATTCAAACACATCAAACAATGCTCCCTCCAGCGAAGAGCCCCACAATCTGGTTGCACAACAATAATCCCTTACACTGGCTCTTCACATTACGACTTCAACATAGTCGAAATCTCTATCTCGGCAGGTCACAATCAACCTTGCATCAAGCTTCAACAAATCGTTACGGATCTTCAAACATGATGCTCTGATACCAAATTAAAATTGCGGAGATAAATCGGAACATAATTACTCAACATAAGGTGAGACTATGCTCACAAAACTGAGATACACAGAGGAAAACTCCATTACTTATATAGCTGGAATACTCACCGACAAACTTGGAACAAAATCTTAAAATTATGGATCTCAAATGACTCATAAGCTAAAATTGAACACTCTTACAACAACCATAAAACAACTTCGACGATGTTCTAGATAACTTCATTTCGACATTATCTCAACAATATATGCTATAAGCAGCAGCAAGTGTGGTTTCTCTCTACAGTTAAGTTTCTCATCGAAGCATTATGTTCTTCATCCCTGTCGTAACTTCAATAGGCGAACCCTTCAACAAATGAATCAATATATGTCTTAGAAAATAATTACTTTGATAGCTAATTTATGAAAGTTGTGATTTTAGACTTTAGTAGAGTTTAGTTAGTCTTATATGAGCTATCTTTGTGAGTCATATTTTTGGTAAATTTTGTGTATTTAATTAATTCTCACTCGAAAAACAATGAATCAATGAAGAAGTTTAGAGAAGCAACTCTTATTGTGTTCCCTTTTGTGTGTGTGGTGGTGTTTGAGGACTATAGTTGTAGTTGTTCTTAATTGACCCTTTCCTCCTTAATTGATATGAGGGCTAGGTTAGGCCAGAAACGAAGAGGACGCCGAGAGAGGGTTTTAGTTCAGATCCAAGCCCGCTGTCAAAGTTTTAAAGAGCTGCAAGATCGAAGCACCCAAGGAAAATAAGCCACGAACGATCAAGGGTTTCATGTCATAAAAGGAAGTGGTGGATCATAGGAGCGTAAGACTCTTCACCATTTTAATTAAAAAGCTTACAAAGGACCATGGGACTTTTCCATTATTTTAATTTTAAAGGAAGTTTTTAAAGGAGGTCGGTGATAATTTTTTTTTTTGTTTTTTCGGTATTTATAAACAAATTTAAAAAAACCAAAACATTTTAATTAAAAAGAAAGCTTATAGAGGACGACCGTGGGTCTTTTCCATTATTTTAATTTTAAAGGAAGTGTTTAAAGGAGGTATGCGAGATTTTTTTATGTTTTTTTCTGTTTTCATAAAGAAATTAAAAGAAAGAGTGTTTGGGGTATTTTTCATAAAAGTTTGAAGTCAAAGATACAAAAAACTTAATAGTTTTTGTTTAGAAGTTATTTAAAAGTTAAAAATAAAATATGGTTTCCAACAACAAGCACACTCATAGATCATGATTCTCACACGGGATTGATATTTTGTGGTGAATTTGAGTTGTGAGTATAGATTTGTGGAGCGATTTTTATCTTGCACCATTATTTTTGGGCTATGAAGATGAGAACTAGACTAGACTATGTATATATGATTTATGGCATGTTGTGTTAGATGGTTTTGAAGAAACTTCAAATCACGAAGTCTATGAGATAATGATTCAAAATCAACAGGATCAACTCATAGAAAATAAGAAGTATGATGCAACAACATGTAGAAAATCTTAAAATTTATATTAAAAATGTAGAAACATGGGCTAATCTTACTAGTTCTTAATATGCAAAACGTAAAATCTTTGGTGATAGTTTTGTAAAAATAGTCAAATTTCTAAGGATTTTGTATAGTTTCTATAAAATTTTGGTGATTTTGAAGGTAATAAAATTTACTCTATGGAATTTGGGCGAATAGTTTTTAGAAAAAATGGAAATTGGTGAATATTTTTTTGGTAATAATCATGGAAAATTATCCCATTGATGAAATTTATCCCATAAAATCATCTATGATTGGTTCTCATTCATCAAGGCTTGGATGAGAGTGTTTTTCCCAAAAACTTAGCAACAACCAGGTCCAAAGAAGCTTGGGATATACTAGAAATGGAATACAGTGAAAGGGGGAGAAACAAATATCAAATTCAAGATGATCAAGAGTGTTGTAGTTGTTGATGAAGAGATTGTTGACACATAAGAAAATAAATAAGTTATGGGGGCTGCACCTGTCTTTAACATTGCAGAGAAATTTGATGAGGAAATTGTGAAAAGAAAAAGTGACTCTATACAAGAAGGTAAAGAAAGTGAAGCCCACTATGTAGATTCACATGTGGATGATGAAATTGAAGTTTAATATTAAAATGAAACTACATTTGCAGTAGTAGCAAATATGAGGAGAATCTAGTAATGAATGTCATTAAAGACATAAATGAAGCTACATTGAATGTTGAATTATCGCTTTTTGAGGAACGAATTGAAAAGCATAAGTATGATGGAGATGAAAGTGGTTCTGGAAAAAATTTCATAATTGTAGCGAAAGAAGAACCGGATAAAGAGGCAAGCACATGCAGAAGAAGAACGGATAAATAAAAATAAGATGACGAATAAATATTGAAAATGACCAAGGTAATGCTAAAGTTGAAGAAGGAGAAAAGGTATGCGGAACATAGATTTTGGAGGAAAAAAAAGAAAAAAATTGTAGAGCATAGAAAGTACAAGCTACACCAACATGAAGTAAAGAAGGTAAACCAACTTTTTTGAGTTGATAAGTGTTCCTAGCCTAGCTTAGACTTGGCTCAATAAACCATCATGTTATGAATTTTTTTAGCTTATAGAGGCACTATCTATTTAGTGGTAGTAATTAAGTAGTATTAGAAAATAATTACTCCTATAGTTAATTTCCGATTTTTTATTTTATTTTCGACTGTAAGCGAGTTTCATTTAGTCCTTCATAAGGTATTTTTGTGAGTCCTATTTTTAATAATTTTGTGTATTTAATTCTTACTCAAAAAACAATGAATCAATGAAAAGTTTAGAACAACAGTTGTTACGAATTCACCCCTTTCCCCTTCACAATGGTTAGGGATTCTAATCTATATGACAATACTGAAATAAATACACTTGTAGGGAGTAATATTATGTTTCCCATTATACTCTCTATCCTTTTTTTTACAACGTATCAATGTGTTTTTGTTGATTCCCTTTTCTGTTATATAATATTAGGGTTAAACAACCATTTAATAAAAAATAAAGACAATGTATGGGTTGAATGTGGACATGGTGTTTCTGTGCAAGCATTTCCACCTTTACGTTAAGATTATGCATTCGGCTTCGATCTAAAAATGTAGATGTAAATCTCCTGATTAAACATACACCATTCAATGTTACAATCCTTTAATTTAATTTCTCTGTTTAACCAATCAAAAAGTTTATAACGAGGTGGAATAAGAGCTCATCCTTGTCAATCTCATAGCACGGCATCACAAACAGTGGTGGTTTCTCTCCCTGAGTGTAAATTTGTTTTATAGATATTTATGCACTCATGCATATTGTGACATTTATTTTGTATCTCTTATACATGCTTTTACATTCATTCGTTTGGGTTTTTAACATTCTTTCGAACAGACACCTGCTCTTCAAAAATCTGGATATGTATGCTTTTATATTCATTCGTTTGGGTTTTTAAAATCTTTCGGACAGATACCTACCTGCTCTTCCAAAAAAATTGTGGATATGTGGCATTAATTTTAAGAAAATGTGGATATGTGGCATTAACTTATTATTGATACTGTGAGGAAATTAATTTTATATATAGATTCAATTTTATTGTGTGCGTTTTAATTTTTGAAATTTAGATCTGAATTCGACTTTAGATTTTTATTTAACAATTATGTCACTTAACTCTACCCATATTAACTTTATTTTTATTTAAATTATAATATTTTACATAGATTTTTATTTAACAATTATGTCACTTAACTCTACCCATATTAACTTTATTTTTATTAAATTATAATATTTTACATACTCAACCAGGCACTTGACTCTTTAAATTTTAATTTGTTAGTATGTTTTGTTAGAATTAATGATTAATTTAGAGATTGGTTTGAGGTTGGTTGAAGATTTGTAGGAGGCTGTTGAGATATCTTCTCAACCACTCCCTC
>CBVK0101575912.1:0-18481 GCA_900067695.1 Picea abies | reverse complement strand
CAAGTACAATACTACCGTTGTTACCGATTCCCCTGAGCAAAAAAAAAAAAAAAAAAAAAAAAAAAAAAATGATTGATATTGCACAATCTAGGTGTAGTGGAGCATTTTGAGGACATTGAATCTATTTATGCATTCAAAAATGAAATCTTATGTAATGTAACCAGCCTCCAAGATGAGTCCCATAATGGGAAAACGAATTGGCCTTCTAAATACGAATTTAAAGATTTTTCATACATATAAAATAAACCAAGGGGCAATAGACCCATAATTTAACATGCATAGAACAAAATATATTAAAATGTCAATGCAATTGTTCAAGAAAAATAACATTGCAAAACATTCATATAAAACCTAAACATAACACAATAATCATTTTAAAAACAACACTGAACTTATCTACTTATAAATATAACCAACTAGGTGCATATGAAGAATGAACCTCCAAGCCATAGGTTTTGTTGTTCATTTTCTCTCAATAGTACGCCACCCCAAAGCTTAGGCTATGACACCACATGGAGATATGTCCATCCTTGTTGTACACTCTCCATATTCAACAACCCCAAACCTAGGTTGTACTCAAATAGTAGTTCTGATCCACCGACACTCTTCCCCACAACTTGCAAAACCCAAGGAATGTACCCCCTTCACTACTCTTACTCCATCATGATGTACCATTCTTTTATCATGGATTCCATTACACTTAGCTGGCCAGGAAATATCTTAGTTGGGGACTCTAGGAAATCTAAGCTACTCTAGGAGTGTTTACAATAGCCTTAACAAGGATTTTGAATGATTTCCTAAATAGGTAAACACACTACAGGGTTAGATCCCATTTTACAGGCACACATTCCACATTTTCAACATAAAAATAACTCGATAATGGATTTCCTCGAGCACAACATGGTTGGTTCTCTTCCCACCAATCATCCCATCAATCGAATCCTCTCTTGCTTCCCAAAAACTGCATGTAAAACTAAATCCCTTTTACCATACAAATTTCCCTTCTTCTCCCTTGCTTTCTTCACTCTCTCTCTTCTGAAAGATGAGTGTACTTCATCCCCATGTTCCTAAATGTTAGCACTAGAATTCACTCCATACTGCAAAAAATGTGAGCCTAGTACCCATCACAATATAAATGTATTAAATTGGTTTGACTAGGTGGATCAAGAAGACTGTGAAAGAAAGGGACAGGGAAACAAAATGTTTGTAGAGGCATTCCATTAGGCATGGAGTCATAATGTCCTACATATCAAAGGAAGTCAAACTTATATCATACAAAAGGAATATATAATGATGAGTAGAAGCATAATGAATATGACAAAAGGAAGAACATCCATTAAACAAAGACCATTTTTGCAACAGATAAATATTTTCTTAAACAATGAACATTGATTTAATGGTAAAGCTACAACAAATCCTCTATTGTTCATGAATCCATCAATCAATGGCAGCTATGATCCTCAAAACCTACAATATATTCAAGCAAGAAGATAACAAAGAAGTGGAAAAACACATAAGACAATCTTATAATAGATTTCATGAATATTTAATGGTATAAAATTTCATAATAAAAAGGCCCTCAGGATTACAAATGAGCAACTAAAACGGCTCCTCCAGCTCTTTCCTCTCTTGGATCATGAATTCAACCCTTTCCTTCTCAAAATCTCTTTCATATATAAATAATGATCTATATTTATCCTAAGGAGTTCAAGACCAAGGAGATACATATGATCCTCAACTATTTAGGAGTATTGTTATAAAAGATTCCAACAACAACCTAACAAATTCCTATTTTCCAGGATCTTTCCTATTGTGATAAATTCCTTTTGAAACAGGTCATTTTGCTTGATATGGAGATGGAACACATGTACCTCATGTCCAAATAACTTCTAGGAGACCTTTCAAACCTTCCCTAACAACTATAAACCTTCCCATAACTCAAATTTGTCAAACTTTTAGAGTTCAAAATGCCTATGGAAACATGCACTGTGAACTTTCCTGTAGGTGATAATTTTGTCTTTTCTAAAAAAATACTAACTGGGTCGGGATGATTTTTTGTCAGCATGTCAAAAACACGAGGGTTTCCCTCCACACAAAATTTCAAAACAAAAGAGATGGGAATTCAAAAGGTATGGGAAAAAACATCCTCTGTTGTGTGATAATTCTTGCAAACTGTCATAAATTACCAGTTTGCAATGTCGACGTCGTGAACTTTCCTATAGAAGATTGTTTCAGTTTAACAATTTTTTTAACATCTAAAAATTCATCCCAAGAGTCCAGACATGCTACAAAACTTCATTATATTGATATATGACTTAGAGGAAAGCACCACAACTGATACTCATGGCTTACAACTCATAGCCATCACCCAAAAAATGTTGTGAAATGTATAAAATAGGTTAACAACATTAACAAAATTTGAAAATTTAAGCCTGCTTTAACAAATTATGAACCACGCATTGATAGGGGTAATAATTCGTTCATTTAAGGATGAATTTGAAAAGATACAAAAGGTGAAAGTTTTAGCAGTCCTAGAACAGAGGGTTCACGACACAGTTCATAACACCAACAAATATATCAGTAAAAGGACCTCCTCTTAACCTTCAAATAAAATGATAACCCTTATGAAGTATCCAGTAGACTTGAGCTTGATGCTTATAATTGGGGATTTCAGCACACATGTTTGCAAACTATTCAACCTCCAATACTCTCCTCTTCAGCTAGTTCACAGGGCCTAGCTCAAACACAATTTGCACACTTGGAGGAAGTTGTTAGAAACTTTTATGACATAATCCCTGAGAATTTGTTTAAAATAAAAGCTTTGAAAACAATAAGATTTTCTTTGTCATGATTCTTTAACTGAAATGATAACAATTGAATGTGTGAGGTACTTATGAGCACGTTGTGAACTATCCTAGTGAGTTGGAAGCACATACAACTTTCTTTAACTTGATGTTTAAATAGATGGATGATGAAAAAGAGAAATTTTTGTACAAATGAGAGTTGACATGTCATGGTAAAGATGTAATGATCAAAGGTGTGACTAAAAAACAAAACCAAAGTGATTCTTTTTTACCCCTACAATTCTATGTGCTAACACTAACTACTATGGGATGTGAGTCCTCAAACCCAACCTCTTATATTAGTTTAATGATTGGCTTTGGGAAGACTCAACAATAAATAGAAGGTTATAAACGATGATAATTATTTTAGGAATGTGGGTTGGATTAATACCCTTGAATATTTCCCCCCTCGGACCCCTCTCTCCTATGGAATCATATCCCCCCATCATTTTCATCTCTCTCATATCGCATCCAATGATTATCATTTTTATTAATGATTTCAATGTTCATAATATACAATTTGGTCCTTGACAATATTAACTGATACAAGTTTTTTGTCCCAAACATATCAACTCACCAACCTAAATGACATTTATACAATTACATTATTATTTGTGGGGATTAGGATTGTGGATGTATTACAATGCTAGGCACTCCATCCATTAATCAACATATATAATATCCATCCTAATATCACATAGGTGTTCTAGCATAAAAAAAATGCATAGGCACTCTGGCTCCAAAAACCAAAAATACATCCGCTCTTTGGCCCCAAAAACCATAAATATAAGGCGCTCTAGCCTCAAAAAATAGATACAGAACCCACTAGCATTCTCCTACAACTATATCGATTTCCACCAACTCTCTTCGACACACCTTCCCAACCCAATGAATGTACTCCTTTATTGTCCTCACTCCATCAGGATTTACCATTCCTAATGTTCCCCCTTCACTACTCTCAGTTCATGAGGCTACACCATATTAATAGGGTCTCTCACAAATGTGATCAAGAATCTCACTATTGAGATCTCAAGAGAACTCGTTGCTAGGAAGAACTACCAGGAAAAATAACCAATAGAAGCCTTACTGTTGTAGTGGAAATCATACAAGAGTTCACTCTTTAGGCTTGACAACCTGGTTCTTCTACAAGCTTGACAACTTGCTTCTTCTCTTTTATTCTCTTTTGGATTTTTTCTTCCTTTATTTACTCAACGTTTAGGGTCAACCATCCCTTTCCTTGTTATACAGTTCCTTACACAATCCATCATTTTCTAAGGTGTTCTTTCATAGAATAATGTCAACTCATTCCTATAATTCCACTAGAAATATGTAACCCATGGCGATCATTCGATCTTCATCATATGCATACAGTCAATATGACACATCATGATACAATTTTCAATTATCGATTTTCAATATGTTTTATTCAAGAAAATAAAATATTCCAAGCATGATTTTTCTGTTGATTATGTTTGGCTCTTGCAGTTGTAGATATCAGACTTCCTTGTGGGTTTGCATCCCTTCCATGTCCAAGACCATTCTTCCTGCAATTTTCTCAATTTCCATGCATCCAAATAATTTTTTAGCATATAATAACAATTTTCAATTATTAATTTCTCACATTTGTTCATACAGGAAATTAAAGTTTCCCGTGAATGGAATTTCTCCTCCTTGTGTTCGTCTCTTGCATCTACATGCATCGTTATTCTTAATGGGATTACACCATTTCCATATCTAGGACCAATCTACCTACAATTTTCTCAATTTCCACTCATCCAAGCAAATTTTTAGCATTCATGCACATTTATAACAATCCATGAAGTGATCTCAGAATTGTATCTTACCAACAATTCAATCATTTCCAGTCATTATTAAAATTAAAAATGGAATTCAACCATCAATCATATTATCTAAAATGAAACTATAATTCATTGTAAATGAATTACGAACACACCACGATTTTCATAATTCAATCAAATTTTACCAACAAATAAAACCAATGTCCCAATATCCATAACCAGATTTACACAATGCATCCTTGGATTAACTATGGAATACAATATATCTATCTCATGTATTCTACCATGGTGAGTTGGAAAGTCTAGCCAACACCTCAACACACTATTCAAATGCTTCCCCATTTATCTATCTAATCATTTGGATACCTTCCTCTTAAACCCATACGCAACACTAGGAATATAATTTTCTTAGTGTTGTCTCGTGTCGGTAAAGAAGTTGTAGTCCAAGCATCACTTAAAAAGGGGAGAACTCTTATGCACTTGGAAAACTCTATAGACTTTCCATTTCCAACCTCATCATGGCCTCACACATGGTCATATCTATTGAAATTCAATACTACAATAGGAGTGTTGTCTCCTGACTTCACCTAGTTATGAACTTACAACCAATGTAACATAATATTCAATTAAATTCACATATAAATGCATTCAAGCATCAATACATTTTGTATACTCAAGGCCCTCTACCTTTACAACAATTTTAAATATTGAAAATCTAGTTGAGGGAATTCTCGTACCTCAATTCCCTTCATCATCTATGCATCATAAAAACCCCATATGCATACTTTTATGGATATCATTACATTAATCAATACTACTTGATCATCTAGTACTTTGTAGAAACTCCCAAGCTCCCTTTACCAACCCTTGATCAACATTTTACCATCCACATTTGTCTTGATACAGATGGCTATTTATGTACAATGACATCACCCAAATCATCTTCTTCCATTCTTTAGGCATTTCTTATATACCCAATCCATCATTAGCCATATTCAAATATCACAACATCATTGTTATATATATATAATAGAAGACTACTCTTAGTCTACACACATGCCACATGCATTTTTAAGCATGTCCATATGCACAAATGCACATCGATATGCATTAAGAATTAAATATTATCATGCCCACTTCATGCACATGCAATTTTTACATGGTGTTTTATGGCTAGAAAATAAGTTCTAAGTGTTGAAGCTTGAAGGTAATTGATGTGGGAAATTTTAACATCTTTTTGGAGATGAATTTTCATGGAGAAAGTGGATTTGCACCTGGGAGTAACATGTTGTTCTAAATTCATGAAGGGAAGCACAATTTTTGTGGCTCAAAGAATTCATGTTGGAAGTTTTATAATTCCTAAGGTCCCAACAAGTATATTTTTTGTCCAACCTATTTTGGAATCCCTCGATGAGAGTGGAAATGCATGAGGGACTGTGACTAGTGAAGGGTAATTCCATCCCTTGGGTTATGTGCATTTAGGAAGAGAGGTGGTGGACTAGAATTTGCTATAAAATTTGAATTTTGAAAGGGATACATTAGCCAGCCTTAGGGACTATCATCTCTTATGGATTCATAGCCTCAACTAAGGATCTCTTGTTGTTGAGATATGGAAAAACAAGCATATGGTTGGGAGGAATGTTGTTCCTCTACAACAAGTTGCACATTTTGTAAGATAAGTGTTCTTATTTGTTGTGTTTATTCGTGTATATTTTTGATGTAGTTGGTGTTCATATTATTCTAAGATATATTTGGTTATTGTTTCTTGATGTGAGAAGAATGATATACATTCAAATATCTATTTAAGTGGTTGAATATTGTTGTATGCATTTATTTTCTACACTACACAGTCAAGGAATTTCATTTGTGTTTTTAATTAGCATGGTCAATTGTCTAAGCTTGAAAGTCATGATGTGTATGTCATTTCAACATTTAAAATTGGTACCAGAAATTTTGTTTGGGTCATTTTAGAAAGTGAAGTGACCTAGTTGTGGGTTCAATGGCTTATAGGGTGGAATCAGAGCTTAACTTCAACACTTGAACCGTATGGGCCAATAACCAGTGTGAGTTAAGGTAATTTCGTTGTCACAAATTTCATTTTGTGAAGAATTTTGGGGAAAGTAATTATAACTAGATAAAAATACCCAAATCTTTGAGAACCATTTGAGATATAATTGCCTCAGATATACCTCAGATGTTTAATGGAATTGATCAACTAAATCATAGAGTTAGAATCGACCTACAAGTTCAACATTCACATTTTAATGGAGGACGACCGAGCTGGGAGAGTATAAAAAATTGATGGTTGATACTATAACAACCCTCTCTACTGAGCATTCTTTTATTGACTTAGTATTTGAGGACACATGCGTACAAGTGATCTAGTTATGGTATATTATGATTTCGTTCTGCTTATGGGTTATATATATGATGACAATTATGAGATGTGACTTATTATTATTCTGATGTATATACATATTGGCAGATGTTATTGAAAAATTTTTCTGAGTGTGAAGGACACATGACAGGTTATGGATACCGATGGTATCGATGGAATCCCTTGGAATCTATATTGAGTCATGGAGTGGATTATATTTATTTGAGTATTTCATTTTATGCACATGTGATGTATGATTTATGTATATGGATTATTGACATTGTTTTTTCAAGTGGATGCAGGATTGACGATGATTTATAATTCAACTCACATAAGAAGTAAAAGGGTCATGCAAAAAAAACAAACATTGAGGGAGAGGTGTGGTAGCATCCTTGTCAAATCCTACTAGCACTCCCTCCATGGCCACAACTTTAGGTTAATGATTACCTAGTTTGGGTGGTCCACAATGTCGTGAGGGTAGGCTCAGAAAGTCACTCATGAATATTTCTAAGGGGTGCATAATAAGGTGGAGTCCTTATTCCTTAGAACCCCTTAGTCTCTCAAAAGGTCAACAGAATGGATTTTTGACTCCAAAGGTTCGAAAAAACTTCCAAAACAATTTAAATGTGAGTGGCACCCTTGGAGGATGAAGGTGCATCTTGAAGGGCATATCACACATTTGAAACTTCAATCAATAAACCTAGGTGGCCTAGAGAACATTGGGATGATTAGACCTTGTTAGAATAAAACAATTAATGAAACAATAAACTATTGATTAGAAATTCTAACAAAAGTATAAGACTAAGTCTAAGTCTAAATTTAAATAAAGGACTAAATGAATTATGCCATAAGTTAAAAGATTGGAGAATAATCAAACTCTAGGAAAAAGGGGATTAAGATATAAGGGTTGGATAAAATAAATTTGTGTGAGTAATATTAGAGAATAAGAATACTCATAGGATAGTATCTAGAGTCAAACTAGAAGAATACTCATAATCCAACTCTAACTAAGATCTAGTTAGGAGACACCCTTTAGTTAAGGGATTGGGGAACTAAGAGACAAATAAGAGGAAAAAT
Organism: Picea abies; assembly: GCA_900067695.1. Taxonomy (NCBI): domain Eukaryota; kingdom Viridiplantae; phylum Streptophyta; class Pinopsida; order Pinales; family Pinaceae; genus Picea; species Picea abies. The sequence continues at coordinate 10,385 of CBVK0101575912.1, read as the reverse complement.
AGGAACACATTGGTGAATGTGAGTGAAAATGGCTCTTAAATATAAATAAAAATAGAAATTACTTATGAAACCTCGGGAGAGTTTGACACATGTAGTGGGTAAATAATCCTTCAATTAAATTATTAAAAACTTAATTATTGTGCATGAGAATAGGTGTCAATGAGGAAAATTGATCTAAAACAAATGATGTAGAAAGGAAAAGGATAAGAATTTTGGGAACACTTTTATGCTTTCAAATTTTTTATTGATTGTGTTTTACTTATGAGAGTGGGGACTCTGGCTTGTGAAAAGAGGGGAAGTTCTTCCTTGCAAGGTGAGCTTGGAAGCTATTGTGTTATGGGTTTTTTTCTTGGCCCCTTTACGGCTCGGGGGAATAAGGGGGAAGAAGAGTACCCCTAGCATTGGTTGGGAGGTATAGGTGAAGTCTTTGTGATTAGCAAGTGAAAGTAAGGAGAAAAATTTGTTGAAGGATGCCTTCAACCTGCATCTTCATTGGTCCCGGTATTTTTATATTCTTAACTTACATTGTAGTTCAAGTATACTAGTTTGTTAGATTGATATGGCCACTATAGAATCACAAGAAGTATTGAATACTAATTTGTTAAAATTGTTTCCCGATGAATAATGTCTATGGTGTTTATAATTTCCAATTTTCGCTGCAAATTCAGGCATTTTCCGAACTCTAAATTTGAGTAGCTTGATCCTATTTGTAAAAATTAAAATTTATAGTGTATGGTCTATGTTTTAAAATGGGTTTTTTCATCCATACTTGAAATTCATGTGATCAGATTTTTTAGTTGAGATTATTTTATGAAATTAAGAATGTTTTACTTGTTGGTAAAATATGGAATTAAGTGTGAATTTGTATTCGTGAGTTCTTTTTTGAAATTCGTTTTGAATCCTAAATTAAACCATGTTGTGGGATCTTTGTTGAATTACACTATAGGATTGAATTTTGTATCATGAAAAACTCTACTAAATTTTTTGTCATTTCAACTTCGTCTGTATTGGTCCTCCACTAAATTTTTTATTTAAATGCTAATTTTATTGTGTATTCTATGTTGAATTGATTGATAAATTTGAATTTACAAGTAGCGTGAAGTCTCTGTATATTTCTCTTAAAACCCAAAATTTTTTGGAATCACAGAATTCGTGTTGAAGGTTTTCCGAAGTTTTGACTTTCTTTTAAACCTGGTCGTTAGCCCCTTATTCCTTAACACGTTATGCTCATGACCATGGGCTGGAACCTTGAATTGGCCCTAAAGTTTCTATTTAGAGCTCTAACACTATGATGCTCCTAAGGTTTCTTCAACTTCAACACTCTTTTCCACCCAGAGTGTTACTGGTTGAATTCAATCATACGCGAGGTTGACTGACATATGTAAGTTAATCCAATCCTTCCACTTACCTTCATCAATTATTATGAAATTAATCAAAAGGTTGGTGGTGATTCTCGTGACACTAGAATCTACGATGGATATTCTACTCCGGAACTCCATGCTTCACAAGATATTGTGACTTCAACATACCTTACCCCCAAACTACAGAAGGTCGAAACCCTCAGATCTAACTATCCTTGTTTAACCAACTTCAACGTTCAAGATTTATTCTAGACTTCGAGACTCTGGGAGTTCCTTAACCTTTGATATCTATGAATCTTTTCCACCAGAGTATCGAACTAATGAAATTTTTTAGGATGAATACTAGGAGATTTAACAGTGCTCATTAGATCACTAGATCCGCGACTATCCTTTACTTCGGGACTTCGGAGCTTTGGGGTTTTTCTCCGCTTTCACCACTTTAAATTGTTCTACTTGAATTGTCGAACCACCAAAGGGCTCAGGGATCTAATAGATTACACTCCCCTTTGACCAACAATTGACGTTAACTCTAAAATTCGGAACTCTAGGAGTCCCTCATCTTTTTTCATGAAGGACTAAATTTTACTGAAGTACCAAATTATCGAACCACTGAAAGACAAAGTCTCATAGATCTAACAACTCTCATTAGATGACTATATCTATGCATGTCCTTCACTTTGGGAGTTCATAACTTCAGTGTTTCCTTAATTCTTAGTATTCACGTCTCAAATTAGTTGGGGTATTGAATCTCGAATAATTCAAAGATCTTTGGATCACCCTTATCCAACGATCTACGATCAGTAGTAATTCCAGGATTTGGAGCTTTGGAGCTCTACACGCCAACAAATTTAACTATTCCAAACCACTGAATTCATAAAGTTCAAAGGACTAAAGGTTTAACAAATGTGCTACACTAGTCTGATCAAATGCTTGTGGGGATTTCACCTCCTCAGGATTAGATCTTGTCCATAAATTATTATCAAGCGATTTCACACTTGGAACTCTAAATGTGTTTTACCTCCTGAACTTCACCACTTGTTGAAGTGAATTTCAAAGATTTCTTGCACTGCCATCCTAAACTACAGACTTAAAGGATTTCATGTGCACCTCTTATTCCTTATCTATGTAGTTTTTCATTGTCTCTCCTGAGCTTCCATAATTCAGAATATCAAAGCCTCCGCACATCCTCAATGCTTTCTGTATGCACCTTGCACTATTCACTCCTAAACTTGGACTTCCAAAAGTTCCGTCTGCACACTCCTTACATTGGAACAGTGCACACTTTGCACCATGACTCCTAGAGGAGAAACTTAGGAACTTGAAATAGGAATTTTAAACTCCTTCTCATAAACAAACATCACTGAGACACATTTTTGCATCATCATAGTATCCTTTACTAAGAAATTTCAAGGCAAGCTTACAGTCTTCTCTCAGGGCAAAGAGATTTTCTCTTCTCTTTTTAAGCAAACCTAAGTAAAATTTAAAATTTCATTTGATAGATTTACTACTTAAGGGTTTGTGGTTATTATTATTTAAGCTTATGTTTTGATATTGCTGAATTTATTCCTATTCCTTAAATAGTAATATAATGAATTATTTCAATAGCATGCAATTACGTAATGTAAGTGGTAACCACGTTACCATATTTTCTTTGTTCTTGAAGAAATTGTAATTAAGAATGTTGGTAATTCTAGTTGAAATTCAGAATAGATTGAAACTATGCGAATTAAATACTTCATTGTTCTTCAAAACAGGTTGCCAGTCCTGAGACCTTAAATGGTCAATATCAATCGGATGAATCCTGGACTTGAGTGTTGATTATGTGTCTTGGAGGTTCTAACCTTGTAGGTAGGATGGGTGGGTAGATATCATGGATTGATTATGTTTTGAATTATTCTATTAGAAGCATTGATGTTGTATAATGAAACTTGCAGTGTAGGATGTAATTCAAAAATGAAATTGTAAAAATTGAAGTATGCTAGTGTTGAGTAACTTTTTTCCTTGGTATTCTCATTAAAAAAAAGTATGCACTACTCTAATCACTTAAATTTATGTGGTAACAGAGGGGTTTTTACATATGGTATCAGAGCGAGTTCGCCCCTACGACATTGGACTGCTACACCTTCCACTAGGTTAATTGAATGATTAAATTGTATCGCTAATTGAATTTTGAAATTATACATGTAGTTAATCATGGTTAGAGGACATTAGGGGGTAGATGATAAGGTGTCGGAGGAACAGGTGTGACACCTCCAATAGTACCCATGCCAGAGTGTTCTAACCCACAGAAAGAAGAACCAACCGTTGAGAACAAGCACTAGGGTGTTGTAGGAGATGTGTTGGGTATGATAAGATAATTTCATAGGATGCCAAGGGCATTGATCAACCACCTGGATAGAGATGAGGGCAAAGCGTATGTGCCCAATGAGGGTTCACAACATGCCTGAGCTAGTAGTAGTAGTATACACAAAGAACTCAAGAAGGTAAATTTTCTTGAGTTATGGGGTGCCCCAGATGACTTAGTCGCTGAGGCATGGTTGGATAACATGGTGATGTGCTTGGTAGTTCATGATTACACCTCCAACATGAAAGTATGCATGGAGGTATTTCATCTGAAGGGGAGTGTTATTGTATAGTGGAAGATGCTTCTACTTCAACTAAACATTGTCTTCGAAGATGTGTGATGGGCACTGTTTGAGGAATGGTTCTGGGAGAGGTACTTGTCTGAGGAATTCATTGAGCGCCAACTTAATTAGTTCAACACCTTATGACAGGATGATCGTATGGTGCTAGAGTATGATGCCAGATTCATGGAGTTACTTTGGTATGCTCCACCTATGAACACGGAGAAGTTAAAGGTCACCAAGTTTGTGTTTGGCATTAACTTCAATATTCATGTGAAGGTGAGGATCTTAATTCCTCAAACATTGCATGATTCAATTCATAAGGCCCTCATAGATAAAGAAGAGATAAATGATGCAGTTCAAGGAAAGACTCCTTCTAGACTGACTGGACAGATGACTTCAGGAGTGCAGCAGCATCACACACCAACTAGACAGACTCCTCAGTGGAGGACTCCTTAAAGAGGACCACAAGAACAACAACAACATCGCCCGCAGCAACAACAATAGTTTAGGATTGTTTAGTAGAATAGACCCAGATCATAGAATTTTAGGCTACCAACTTCTACTTTGGGGACCAGTAACATTGGACTAAAGACTGGTGTTGGACGTTTGGAGAGCCACATTACGAGCAAGACTGTTTGATTGAGAAGGCTAGAGCAAGCGGATCATGAAGACCCACTACAGTAGGATATTTAAGAAAGGCCCACATGATACATATAGCGATGAACAACCGCCAGGCCAAGAATGATTCCATTGTGCTCAAGACATTAGGTACAATCACTGACCAAACTTTTGGCATTTTGATAGATCCAAGTGCCACAAGGAGATTTATTTCTAGTGCAATGCTAAAGGTAATTAAGGTAAAGGAAGTCGAGTACGACGAATTTAGATACATAGAAATGGCATCGGGTGCCAAACAGAAGGATGGAGGAAAGGTTACGAACTAAAGCATTAACTTGGGAGTCTTTGTAATGAAGTTAGATCATTATGTCATGATCTTACGATCTTATTACATAGTTATTGGAATGGATTGGTTGGAATCACATGATGTGATACTTAATTGTATGATGAAACGTTAAGTTTGATGGATGAATTAGGGAAAAGTAAAGTGATTGTAGGAAGAAACGAGAGAGAGTCCTTGAGTTTTATTTATTCCCTACAAATGCAAAAGAGTATGTGAACATGATGTAAGTTATATAAAATATTAGTGCTAAATGAAAAGGGAGACTCATAAGGAATAGAAAACCTTCCTGGAGTACAAGAGTTTATAGATGTATTTCCAGAAGATTTATCAGGTTTATCGCTTAAAAGAGAGTTGGAGTTTACAATAGACTTGAAACCTGGAACTGAACCAATAACGAGAATGCCTTATTGGATGTCAATGTCTAAGTTACAAGAGTTAAAGATGAAATTGAAAGAGTTGTTGGATTTGGGATTGATACGTCCAAGCATATCACTATGGTGTGCACCTTTAATTTTTGTTGTAAAGAAGGATGGATTGTGGAGGATTTGCATTGACTATCGTTAATTGAACAAAGCTATGATTAAGAACCAGTATCCATTTACCATGATTGAAGATTTATTTGATTAGATGAAAGGAGCGACGTTGTTTTCGAAGATTGACTTGAGATCACAATATCACAAATTAGGGATTAAAGAAGAATATATCCTTAAGACTGAATTTAATATGATATTCAGAAACTATGAGTTTACAGTTTTACCATTCAGATTGACAAAAACACCAGGGGTATTCATGATTTTGATGAATGGGGTGTTACGTGAATACTTGGATAAGTTTGTTCAAGTATTTATTGATGAAATACTGATTTATTCTCATATGAAGGAAGAGCACGATGAACGCTTGATATTGGTCCTGCAATGCCTAAGAGAAAACAAGTTGTATGAGGAGCTATCAAAATGATCTTTTTACCAATCGAAGATTCATTATTTGGTACATATCATATCTGGTGAAGGTATTATTGTGGATCCATAAAAATTAGAGGCTATTATGGAATGGCCAACACCGAAAAATGTACAAAAAGTATGCAATTTGATGGGTTTAGCAGGGTATTACCGACGATTCTTCGAAGGATTTTCGAAGATAGAAAATCCAATCATGGAATTGTAGAAGAAGAACAAGATGTTCTTGTGGAATGAGAAATGTGTGAAAGCATTTCAAAGGCTCAAAGAGTTGTTGACAACAACTTCGATATTGAAACTCGCCGACATGGACAAAGAATTTTTAGTAAACACAGACACATCCAAGGAAGGTTTAGGCAGAGTTTTGATGCAAGACGATTGAGTGGTCGCTTACATTTTAAGGAAATTGAGAAATCATGAAGAGAACTACGCAATACATGACTTGGAATTATTGGAAATTGTGTATTCCTTGATAGTTTGGAGACATTATATGATTGGATGAAAATTCAAATTAAAAATAGATCATTATGGATTGAAGCATATATTTAAGCAGAGCGACTTGAACGCGTGATAGAGGCATTGTTCAGAATTACTTGGAAAATATGAATTTGATATTACTTACATTAAAAGAATGATGAACACAGTGGGAGATGTGTTGAGTCGGAGACTAGGCATATTCTCGGTAATACCTCTTAAGACAAATCTTTGAGAAAATATTCTAGCCATACAGATATACAATGACTAGTACGAGGAAGTTAAGAGAAATCTCAGACAATATAGCATGATGATACCAAGGTACGAAGATTATACTTTAGAAGATGATGGATTGTTGATATTTAATGGAAGAATTTATGTACCACCCTATGAAAAATTAAGAAGTTTGAGCTTGAGTTAATCTCATAGAGCATTGTACATGGCTCATCTGAGAGTCATGAAGATGAAGGAAGACCTTAAGACTTTGTTCTTCTGGAAGGGAATGAAAGAAGACATAGTTGGTTACGTGGTGAGATGTATAGAATGTTAGCAAGTGAAGGTTGAACATAGACATCCAACAAGATTGTTACAAACACACATTATTCCTGGATCGAAATGGGGAGTCATTTCGATGGACTTTATTGTTGGACTTCCACTAATGGCAAGGAGGCATTATTCAATTTTTGTGGTAGTGGACACTCTGACGAAGAGTGCACACTTTATTCTAGTGTGTATGAAGTATCAGGCACCAAATATAGCCAAAGATTTTATTAATAGGATTGTGAGGTTACATGGAGTACCAAGAAGGATCATGTCCGATCCAGGATCGATGTTTACAACACGGTTTTGGACCCGTTTCCAAGAGGCTTTGGGAACACAACTAAACTTTAGGACAACTTATCACCCATAGACATACGAGAAAACATAAAGAACAAATCATATTTTGGAGGATATGTTGCATATGTATGTAATGAACCAACAGAAACGTTGGTATGAATTCTTGCCACTAGTATATTTTGCATACAACAACAACTATGAGAATATGATTAACAAGGCACTGTTTGAGTTTCTTTATGGGAAACCATGTTGGATGCCATTGATTTGGGATCGACTTGAGGATAGGGTCCTCATACGACCAAAGGTAATTCAAGAAATGGAATAATGGATGCAATCGATAAGACAAAGGATTAAAGAAATGAAGGATCAGAAAAACAGCTATGTTGATGCACACTGCGTTGACCACAGTTATGAAGTTGGTGACCAAGTTTTATTACGAGTAAAACTGCACAAGTGTTCGATAAATTTTGCAAGGAGTTTTAAACTCTCTCCTAGGTTTGTGGGACCTTTTGAAGTTGTGGAAAATAAAGGACCCATGAATTATCGACTAGCCTTGCATAATTATTTGAGGCGTATGCATGATGTATTTCATGTATCTATTTTGAGACATTACATTAGTGATCCTTCACATGTTATTGACATGAGTTATTTTCATGTGTTGGATGAGGGTGCTATCATGGCAGAGTCAATCCCCAATCTGGACCATCACATTCTACAACTAAAACGTCAAATAGTCGATCAAGTCAAGGTCCAGTGGAAAAATTATAGTCCACACTCAACTACCTGGGAGGACACATACTAGATGCATCAACGGTTTCCTTGCTTGTTTGATAGACTAGAAAAATAGATCTATGTCAAAAAACTTTAATTACTTTCATTTATATACTATAAAAACTTCGGGATGAAGTTGAAAACAGGATGGGGTGTATGTAACATCTCACTCTAGTAAGCATGATTTTATTAAATTATTCTTTGAGGACACTTGTGTACAAGTGATCTTGTTATGGTATATTATGATTTCGTTCTGCTTATGGGTTATCTATATGATGATGATGATGTGGTGTGAATTATTATTATTATTATGTATATATATTGGCATATGTTATTGACGAATTTTCCTGAGTGTGTAGGACACATGGAAGGTTATGGATGTTGATGGAATCGATTGAATCCCTTGGACTCTGGATTGAGTTAGGGAGTGGATTGTATTTATTTGAGTATTTCATTTTATGCAAATGTGATGTATGATTTGAGTATGATTTATGTATATGGATTATTGACATTGTTTTTTCAAGTGGATGCAGGCTTGATGATGCTTGCTAATCTGACTCACATAAGGAGTAAATGGGTCATGCACATAAACCAAACATTGAGGGAGAGGTGCGGCAACCTCCCTCTCACAACCTACTAGCACTCCCACCATGGCCAAAACTGTAGGTTAACGATTACCAAGTTTTGGTGGTCCATGATGTCGTGAGGGAAGACTAAGACAATCGCTCATGAATATTTCTAAAGGGAATGGAATAAGGTAGATTCCTTCTTCCTTAGAATCCCTTAGTCTCTCTAAAGGTTGACCGAATCGATTTTTGACTCCAAAGGGTCGGACAAACTTCTACAACAAGTCAAATGTGAGTGGCACCATTGGAGCATGATGGTGCGTCCTTAATGGAATGCCACGTAGTTGAAACTTGAGTTAACAAACCTAGGTGTCCTAGAGAATATTGGGACGATTAGACCTTGTTAAAATAAAATAATTAATGAAACAGTAAATTATTGATGATAAATTCTAAAAAAATTCTAACACTAAGTCTAAGTCTAAATTTAAATAAAGGACAAAATGAATTATGACATAAGTTAAAAGATTGGAGACCAATAAAAATGTAGGAAAAAGGGGATTAATATCTAACAGTTGGATAAAATACACTTGTGTGCATGAGATTAATATAATGGATTTTTAAAATAGAAGAAATAATAATATGAGATAATAGGAATACCCATGGGATAGTATCTAGAGTCAAACTACATTAATTCTAACTAGAAGAAGACTCCTAATCCAACTCTGAATAATATCTAGTTAGTAGACACCCATTAATTAATGGATTGGGGAACTAAGAGAAAACTAAGAGGATAAATAGGAACACATTGGGGAATGTGAGTAAAAATGGCTCTTAAATAAAAATAAAAAGAGAAATCACTAGTGAAGCCTAGGGAGAGTGTGACACATGTAGTGGGTGAATAATCCTTTAATTAAATTATGTGACACATGTAGTGGGTGAATAATCCTTTAATTAAATTATTAAAAATTTAATTATTGTGCATGACGACAGGTGTCGATGAGGAAAATTGCTATAAAAAAAATGTTGTAGAAGGGAAAAGGATCAAAATTTTGGGAATATTGCTATGCTATTGAATTTTTTGTTGATTTTGTTTTACTTGGGACAGTTGGGACTCTAGGCTTGTGAAAAGAGTGGAAGATCATTCTTGCGAGGAAAGCTAGAAAGATATTATGTTCTGGTTTTTTTTCTTGGCCCCTTTGTGAATCAGGGGGATAAGGGGGAAGAAGAGTACCCCTATCATTGTTTGGGAGGTATCAATGAAGTCTCTATGATTAAAAAGTGAAAGTAAGAAGAAAAAGTTGTTGAAGGACGCCTCCAACTTTCATCTTCAATGGTCTCGGTATTTTTATATTCCAAATTTACTTTGTACTTCAAGTATATTAGTTTGTTAGATTGATATTTCCACTAGAGAATCACAAGAAGGATTGAATACCAATTTGTTGAAATTGATACCCAATGAATAATGTCTATGGTGTTTATAATTTCCATTTTTTACGGCAAATTCAGGCATTTTCCAAACTCTAAATTTGAGGGGCTTGATCCTCTTTGTAAAAATTCAAATTTATATTATGTATGGTATATGTTTTAAAATGGGTATTTTCATCCATACTTGAAGTTCATGTGATCAAAGTTTTTAGTTGATATTATTTAAAGAAATTGGCAATGTTTTGTTCGCTCGTAAAATATGGAATTAAGTTTGAATTTGTATTCGTGAGTTCTCTGTTGAAATTCATTTTGAATCCTAAATTAACCCATATTGTGGGATCTTTGTTGAATTATACTCTGTTAGAAAAATAGGACCATGGAGAAATAAAATAAAACAAATGCGGAAA
>CBVK0101575911.1:0-18587 GCA_900067695.1 Picea abies | reverse complement strand
GGTCTCGGCATTCCTGCTGAACCGCTCTTCCGATCTCACACCACACTAGGGAACTAAACAAACTTTCCTCTTACAATTTATTTTCCCTAGATAAAGAAAACTTTATTTATGAATGAATCATAAAATCTAACTTATAAAGAGATAATGTTCAGAGGTTGTTAAAGTTTGTATATATTAGTTTAGATTTCTTAAAAAATAAAAAAAATTGGCTCCTAAAAAAGTTTACACTAGGTTTAACCCCGATCCAAAACCTGCGACAGCAGTAGACGATCCAGAAAAGTTACTCATAAAGAAAAACATTGTAGAAGGTTTTGGGAGTCATGGTCCTCTTCATAGGTCCAATTCTCTCCCAAAGAAGCTGGTTTCCATCCAGGATCTCGAGTTTGACATATCCTTTGAACAAAGCCTTTTTAGAACCAAATCTGACAGCTTTGTATGTGAGAAAATCCTAGATCAAACCATCATGCAACCCAGAACCCCTGAAATACCTTCTCCCATAACAAAATTTGGTCAACACTTCCTTCAAGAAATCAACAAGTTAGAAGAGCTAGTATAAAATCTCGATCAGTATTTGTACCAAGCTCACTTTCAACAATCTATAGAAATTTATGCCCTGATTATTGCGACAAACTCCATCAAACATCAAATAATTCACTCTGCATCCCCTAGCCCTACATATTCTAGTTCTTCTGTCACTTCCCCTCCAATCACGCAAGTTGTTGTTCAGCCTCCTCCACCAATCATGGCAGCAAGATATGCTCCCTTGGTGGTGGCTTCTCCTTTACATTCCATGCCTCATGACTATCAAACCAGAATTCCTCAGTTTGATGGTACTGGTCCTCTGAATGCAAAACAACATGTTGCTAAGATGAATGATTATTTTGATTTGCAGGAAGTTGATGAAGTAGATGTCCATATGAGAATTTTTGCACAGAGTTTGACCCGAGAAGTCAAAAAATGGTTCAAAGCGCTACGCCCTACTACCATAGTTGACATTGTTTCTTTCCAACAGAGTTTCCTTGACAGATGGGAGGTAAAGAAAAATCCTCTCCAGATTTTATCAAATTATGAGAATATCAAAAGGAATCAAGGGGAAATAGTGCAGGATTACTGCATTCGTTTCAATAATCTTTATAACACAATTCCAGGTGATATTAAACCCCCACAAGGTTTGTCTTTAATCAAGTTCCCTGATGGATTTGATGTTGATATGTCATATCAACTAAGGGAAAGGAATTTTGTCACTCTAGAAGACATGCAGAAAAGTGCAGTAAGCGTAGAAGAAAATCTATTAGCCAGAAGAGCCAGACAAAGAATGGAGAGAAGGGTTACAATCAAAGAAGAGCCTTCCACATCTTCTTCAGATGCTAAACTAGATTCAATAGTCAGAAGTATGGAGAGAATGATGGAAAGACTAACCATCGCTGACAAGAATCCACCCAGGGAAAATCAGCTTGCCCCTCATATTAGAAATCCAAACCTCAGAAGGAACCCCCCTCAGATCAGACAGAGGGATCTGAGAGATCAAAGAGAGAAAAGGGGGCTTGATCAGCAGATTAGACCACCTCTTCAGGAGAATTACGTTGATGATGGGGAGGAGGTAATCAATGAGTTGGATGATACTCCATTTTTCTTACTTAAGAAGAACATGATCTTTTTCTCCTCTCACAAACAAAGGTGAATGGGGAGGAAGAGGAAACAAAACAACAGGCCTTTGAGAATGCTATAATGGAGGTGCATAGACAGTACAACTTAAGAATTAAGAAAACTAATGAGAATCCTACAAAGAAGGCTACTTAAACGAAGAAAACGACAGAGGCCAAGAAAACCTCAGATAGTTCTCTCAAGAAATCCCCTGATAAGAACAATATTGAATCTTCTGCGAAAAGAAATCCTAAAATTTCAAGAAGATCAAATCAAACCAAGGTCGCATCTACTAGTTAGCCAAATAATTCTACACAAAGAACTATGACAGAAAAACCAGAAGTGCAAAGCCAAAGCAAGACTTCCACTACTTTCAGCCCGGAAGGGGAACTAGCCAAATTGAAAATTCCTATTCCCCTGTCCGAATTGATGAGAAAAAATGCTTACATGTCACAGGTGATTAAAGCATTAAGCATTGAACCAGAGATAGTTACAAAATCATTGAATATTGGATCAGGAATGCACTCAGACACTCTAAATATTACTGATGATCAACATGAGTTATTGTTCGGTCCAGAGGTAGATGGAAAAACTAATAACGGTGTTGTACCCCCTTTTTATATCAGTCTAAATATCCATGACAAAATCTTACACAATGCTATGCTTGATTCTGGCGCCTCTCACAACCTGATGCCCAAATATGTGATGGAGAAGTTGGGGCTTGATGTCACTAGAACCTACAAGGATTTGTATTATTTTGATTCTAGCAAGGTTAAATGTATAGGGCTAATTAAAGAATTATGTATCACCCTAGCTCAAATCCTAGCAAAAAGTATGGTGATGGATATTATGGTTGCAAACATTCCCTCAAAATATGGTATGTTGTTATCCAGATCTTGGGGAGCTAATATGAAAGGCACTTTGTGGCTAGATATGTCTTATGCTACCATCCCGGTATTTGGACAACAGAGAAGACTGTACAGAGACACTCTGATGGAGTATATGGTCAATGGTCAGGAAAAACCACATAACCAGCCATTATACTCTGCACACTCTAATCTGGATTCATTCATATTGTACAATGATGGTGACCTATATAATCGAATTGCTCATTTGAAAGATGATGCACCTGACATGAAAGAAGATAAAGAAATCATTGAGGTAAAGAACACTGCAACAGTAGAAAGTGATGAACTACCAACCAATTTCTGGAGTATGGATTTTGATGGAGCTGTGAGCAAAGAGGGAGCTGGAGCTGGAGTTTGGTTGCATAATCAAAAATCAAGGTATTCAGAAAGCCACTCTTACAAACTGAATTTCCAATGCACTAACAACATAGCCGAGTACAAATCTTTAATGCTCGACCTGAAACTATTAAAGAAGGTTGGTACCAAAAAGATTATGGTAAGAGGTGATTATGAACTGGTCATTAAAAAAATTAAAGGTGAGTATTCAGCTAAGAATCCTAGACTCAGAGCCTATAGAAATGTTGTTCTAGAATTTTTAGAATGTTTCACTCAAATCGACTTGCAGGTAATGCCCAGAGGCCAAAACATACTGGAAGACGGATTGGCTAATTCAGCAGCCACATGCAAAATACCTTTCAAATGAAATCACCAATACACAGTAGAGGTGAAGTACAGACCAACCGTCCCAGATAACATCAGATACTGGCAGGTATTTGGCAATGATGATCAAATTGAAGATTTCTTGCAGTGTAAGAATGATTTCGAATGTACAAATATAGATGTAGAGAATGATGATGATAATGTAAATAAATCATTTTTTGAGAATGATAGTGTAAATAAAGTAGATTTAGATGAAATGAATAAAATCATGAAGACTTTGATGTTTTTCATTTGAAAAACAATGTTTTACCTAGAGGTTTGGTCATGTTAGAAGACTTGTTTGATTTTAACGATGTAGCAAAAAATCCAAAGATTGAAGCTAGTGGTAAAGAGATTGAAGAGTGTAACATAGGAACAGAGGAAAAACCCAAGATGATAAAACTTTCCAAATCTTTACCCCCTGAGAAAAAATGCAAATACATTGAACTGTTTAAGGAATATGTTGATGTGTTTGCTTGGGGTTATTAGGATTTAAAATCTTGTGACACGAGTATCATACAGCATAGAATTCCAATAAAAGAAGAGCACAAACCTTTTAGCCAGAAACTTAGGAGAATCAATCCCAAGTTACTCACCCTGGTAGAAAAGGAAATTAAAAAGATGTATGATGCCAAAATTATAGTCCCCTTGAGATTTTCCAAATGGGTTTCTAATCTGGTTCCTACTAGAAAGAAGACTAGCGAGATCAGGTTTTGCATTCATTTCATAAACCTGAACAAGGTTTCCCTCAAAGACAATTACCCTTTGCCTAAAATGGACCACATCTTACATAAGGTAGTTGGGGACAGTAGGATCTCCTTACTAGATGGTTTCTTGGGTTACAACCAAGTTCTTGTCCACCCAAATGACCAGGATAAAACAACCTTCACCACACCCTGGGGAACTTTCATGTATGTGAAAATGACCTTTGATTTGATGAATGTTGGTGCCACTTTCCAAAGATCAATGGATATTTCTTTTGTGGACGAGCTTGGCAGGTTTATAGTCATATATCTGGATGGCATGACTATCTACTCCAAATCTGACGAGGAACATTCACAATATCTCAGACGAGTGTTTGAGGAGTGCAGAAAATTCAGGATTTCATTAAATCCCAAGAAGACCCTTTTCGGTTTAGAGGAAGGCAAGTTGTTGGGGCATATAATCTCTAAATATGGATTCAAAATAGACCCCAGCAGAATAGAGTCCATCCAGAAAGTGGAACACCCCAGGAACATCAAATAATTTCAATCATTCATCGGTAAAATAAATTTCCTAAGAAGATTCATACCCAACTTGGTCGAACTTCTCAGGAACATCACAAATATGTTGAAAAAAGACACCAAAATAAGATGGAACACTGAGTCTAAACAGTCATTTGAGCAAGTAAAACATGCACTCACACAAGCCCCAGTTTTGATCATTCCAGATTACACCAAAGATTTATTTTTGTTTTCTTTCGCATCTGAACACACCATCACAGCAGTACTATTGCAGAAAAACAACGAAGTGTATGAGCATCCCATAGCCTTTTTCAGTAAATCTTTGAGAGATGTTGTGTTGAACTACAATATTATGTAGAAACAAGTTGTTTCCCTGGTAAAGGCCATAAAATATTTCAAAGTCTATATTCTCCATTCTCACACAATTGCCTATGTTCTGAATGTTGTGGTAAAGGATATCCTGACTCGAGATAATCCAGATGGTAGGAGAGGAAAGTGGATTGTTTTTATTCTGGAATATGATAGAGAAATAAAACCCACTAAACTGATCAAAGGTCATGGTTTGGCCAAACTAATGGTTGAATCCAATTTTCATGCTTTAGACATTAATTTTTTAGTTGTAGTTGATGAGCAGGAAGAGCAGGCGACTCCAAATGTAAAAGAGGTATTCTTAAACTCTCCTTGGTACACGAACCTCATTTTTGTACTTCATAACTTACAAGATCCTCCTAGTCTAACTAAGACCAAAGCCAGATTTATTAAACTAAAAGCATTGAAATATTGTATTCTAGATGGAAACCTTTATTGGAAATATCTTGGAGGTATCTTACTTAATTGTCTATTGAAGGATGAAGCTGACAGGGTATTGCAGGATTTCCATGCAGGGGACTGTGGCGGGCATCTAAGTTGGAAGACCACAGCTAACAATATTCTCAGAGATGGTTTTTACTGGCCCACATTGTTTGTTGATGTACATCAAAAAGTCACCTCTTGCCACAAATTCCAAGTTTTAACTTTTCAAAGGTAAAAGGAATCTTTTGCCTCTACCCATGAAACCTATCTCGATTGAAGATCCATTCCAACAATGGGGTTTAGGATTTATTGGAGAGATACATCCACCCTCTTCGGTCCAACACAAGGGGATCCTCACAGCCATAGACTACTTCACGAAGTGGATCGAAGTTGTACCATGCAAGCAAGCCACTAACTCTGTCATCATTTAATTTTTGGAAACTAATATTTTGTCTAGTTTTGGATGCCCTAGGAAAATTATAGATGACAATGCAGTGGCCTTTAGATCCAAAAGACTTATAGATTTTTGTAGCCGGTACCACATTACTTTGGGACACTCAACAGCTTATTACCCTCAGGGAAATGGGTTGGTTGAGTCCTCAAACAAAAGTCTGGTGAATGTTATTAAGAAAACGCTACAAGAGAACAAGAAGTCCTAGCATAATAAGTTAGTTCATGTGCTTTGGGCTGATAGACTGACCACCAAAAGATCAATTGGCATGTCCCCATACCAGTTGGTATATGGTACTGAGGTAGTTTTTCCTTCTTCTTTTGGGGGTCCCTGTCATGAAACTATTGCAAGAAGTGAAAGCAGAGCCAAATGATACCCAAACAAGAATAAATTAGATGATTCAGTTGTAGCAGTCCATAGAAGAAGCGTATAACAAGACTTAGGTTATCCAGGAAGGTATCAAAAAGATTTATGACAAGAGAACTAAAGAGGATGATTTTGAGTTGGGTGATTTGGTTTTGAAGTGGGATTCCAGAAATGAGGATAAGGGTAAACATGGAAAGTTTGATAGCTTGTGGAAAGGCCCTTACATCATTCAGGCATTTAGAGGAAATAATGCATTTTTTCTCAAAGACAGTGATGGAACAGATTTGCCAGGTGGACCTGTAAATGGCAGGATGTTGAAGCATTACTTACCACCCCAATAAAGATTTCAATAATGCATTTCCACTGTACAAACCATTTCTTTTACATTCATGTTATGTGTGGGTGATGTTGGTCAGGTGGTTGAAGCCCACAGAGAAGGCCCTGAGCCATTGACTAGTGCCACCAAGTTTTCAAAATAAAATAAATCTAGTTGCAGAAAAAGCAATGGAGAAAATCTTTCAAGACATCAGTAAGAAGGTTCTTGGCACCTCACAAGGAGAGCACCATCCCTAGGTGGAGCCACTGTTTTAACCCTATGTTTCATAGGATCAACTGGTGACTGGAAATTTTACTCTTGTTTTGTTTTTGGTTGTAAATAATATTTCATTCTGCAAATAATTTACAAAAGAAAGAAAAAAAAAGAAAAAAAAAAAGAATAAAAGAGGGTATGAAAACAAAAATGATGAACGCCATGCAATAAGAATTTCTTGATCCATACAGTCTAACCATGGTCAAGTCTTTTGAATTTATGCTGATAGGATTAGTGAATAAAGCTTGGCTAAACTGTTTAATCTTAGCCGATTTATTTAGATTAGCTAGTGAATAAATTTGATCAAATTGTTTAAACTTGATCAAATAGCCCCAGGGTAGAGTAATTTTTAGCCCAACAGCCTAATCTGAGTTAAATGTGTTAGGTAAATAGATTAGGACATAGGTTAGTTTGGATTTTCTTTCAATAAAACAAGCATAAATTTGGATGAGATTCTTTGTTTTGATGTTAGAAGGTTGTGTTCTAACCCCTTGGTGGCAAAATGAAAAGAAGCAGCGCAAAAAACCCACAAAATGGCGATATCCTAAGTTTTTTCAATGTAATGTGATTCACGCTATATGTTTAAATGGTGCACCTAGATCGATGGCTAAGCAAACATTGCTCAGATCTACGGCCAACAGGTAATATCGAACCCCCCTAATCATTCTACCTTTAATGGAGGGGAGGGGGGGTTCGAGTTGGTGGTATTCTCCGGAGGGCCCCATCCTAACGTGGCGCCTTTTTGTTAACTTGGACCCCCCTTGCTCCAAACCAGTTACCACCTACCCACCCCCCTCCAAGTAAACCGCCATACCATTTTTCCATACCACCACCACCTCATGACGTCACACTCCACTACCGCCACTTACAAGTCATGCGTCGTTTTTCTGCCAACATACCTTTTTCCCCCCAATCACCCATAACACATCACATCCCATTCACATGTCCTCCACGTCATCCTCATGAACCCATCACCTATCTGTTATCCTCCACCTCATCCCTGAGATATCCATTGGCCAATCAATGTAGTCAAACATATCTGTTAAACCTGCTGACTTGTCCCTCGCGCCCCAACGGATACCCGTTCGTTCAGATAATCCAGTTTTTCACCATTTTTTCACCATTCATGATCCAGATGTTGCTGAAATCATCGCCCTCCTCACCTTTTCTCCTTCAACCTCCATTAATCATTGGACATTGCAGTTGGCGTCGTTCTCTTTCATATTTTTTGTAGGTACCATTCGAAGTGATGGCGCCAAAGTCCAAACACTCAGAGATAGAAGAAAATCCATTCCTCCTGCCTCCTGTTGACCTCGACCAGATCCCTCTGGCTGACAAAGATTACTTGATCTTAGAACCCAAATGTGAATTTGATTTTGTTGATTTACACTCATGGTTCAGAGACACCTTCCTAGACTAGAGTGACGATATTGGACTCTGGGAGTCCAATCTCCCACTGTATATTTTTCCCCAAATCCACCATTTTCTTGAGTTCGCCCTAAATCACTAGGCACACTATCTTCCCAGTCACAGAGCTATTGTCTCATCATCTGGAGAGACCATGTTTACCATTACACCCGAAGCCATTGACTAGATGATGCAAATTCCCATATCTGAATCCTTTTCCCCTTTCACCATTGAAATTTTAACCGAAATGTACCAAAATTTATCGTTTCCCCAAAGAGCGCAAATTTTTGAGTTGTTCCTCCCTGAGAGTACCTAATTACCCAAGAAAAATACCCCTTACCATTCCTCCATGTTTTCAGCAAAAGGCAACCAAATAATTTCCTCTTTTTGTTGTCTACTCGGGTATTATTTAGACGAGTGGGTGGATGAACCCATCCTGGGTTTCATGTCCATTTTCTCCACCAAAGAGAAAGCCACCACCCAGTTCAACTTTAGCCATTTTTTGGTCGATAACATTCACGACCAACTTTTCAAATTTCTCATCGAAGGAATGTTTTGGTATTCATCAATACTGGCTTACATGTTCTTATTTTTCCAGTCAAAGAAAATTTTTTTTCTCCTACAGAAGCTCAACACAGAAGGCAGTCCACAGTCGGTTACATCCTGGACATCGTTGTTAAGGAGGAACTCATCAGAGTTCATTTTTAAGCATTTCGTTGACCAATTTTACCATCCAGTGGTAAGCATGTTAAGCGGGTGGGAAGAGCCCAGAATAAACGAAGAGATTCAGAGGATCCTACACCTATCAAATCTTGCTAAAACAGGGTATTGGTATTTATACCAGGACCACATAGAGATCAGAGTCTATGGGTGTGAGTTGGCCCCCTACAAGCTACCGAATTTCCTGCATGTCAGAATATTTTCCCTGGAATACGTAAGACAAATAATCAGCTCCGATGACATTCATTTTTTGGCCTTTAAAAGTAAACAACAGCTCAGGATTCAAGGTCAAATAGGTTCTTTCATCTACAATAGCAGAGCGGCAGGAGAAGAAGAAAACAACTTGTTACTGGAGATGAAGTTCAAGCAAATTTTCCCATGGAATTACGATCCTTGTGGTATCATTGCAAAAACAAGACTAAGGAATAAAATCTCTCCATACGCTCATGTTCCCAAACCAGAGATCGAGAAGTTCATGAACTAGACAGAGTGGGAGGAGAAAACTCTGATAGATAACAAACAATAGCCCCCTTCTGCCAGCATTGCACAGACTGATACCCCTCAGGCACCAGCAGAGAAAAGACCCAGGAAAGAGATATCTCCCTCAGTCACTAAAGTCTCAGTAGATGATATCTAGGTTTATAGAAAAAGGCCCAAGACCAGTCATACACTTGACAGGTCTGGTGGAGAAGAGACTCAGTCTACTACAGCCATGGAAGGGGAACATTCTCCATTTTCCTCAAGAAGCCAGTCGACGATGTCCACCTCCTCATCAAAGAAGCAGAGTGATACAACATTAACGACCAGGGTCGCATAGGAGTCTGCAGGGCTGAACCTTTTTGAGAAATATAACCTAATTAAGAAGGAAAACGAGATGTTGATAAATAGCACCTATGATCAGTTTTGGAAACAAACATCCACATCTCAGAATACACTATTATCCACCTTTGATACAGAAAAGGGGAGAATGTACATGGCCTACTTGCAGGCACAGGTACCTAAGCCCAAAACCATTTCTGATTATAGAAGGGAAACATTTAAGTTCGATGTTGCAGACGTACATCCAACTGATCGGATGGATTTACATAGAAAGACTGGAGAAATGATTTTCTCCACCTTGGAAAACACCTCCACGACTGCAGCAAAGCTACAGGTTTCATTGAACAATATCCAGACCGAGTTGAAGCTTGAGAAGGTGTTATCTTTTGAAAAGGATAACAAAGTTAAGTCCCTGGAAGAACTGGTACTCAAAATTGGGCACGATCCAGCCAATATCAAAGAAGCAAAAGATTTGATCAAAAAGAAGAATGTTGACATAGCTTCTTTGAGGAAACAATTGAAAATCTCAGTTATTGAAGATCCGCAGGCTAAAGAGATGGCTGAGACTAAAGACCAAAAAGAGGAGATGTTGAAGTTGATCATGGATTATAATGCTCAAATTAAAGAAATGGAAGTTGAGTTGGACAAGATGGTCAAGGAGAAGGAGAAGAATGTGCCAATGGTAGTCATATCATTGAATGCAGTCCCGATCACAGGAATCAGTACAACAACGACAACATCAACTACCACAGGGGAAATTCCAGCAGCAACATTAGTGACAGCTCCAGATGCAGCAGACCAATTGTCAAAAGCAATGGAAGATATGACTCTGCAAGGGGCAAGAATCAGAAAAATGCAAGAAGAGATTCAAAATCTCCAAAAACTGAATTCCACTTTCCAGGCTAGCTACAACACTGAGAGGAATAAGTCAGGCAAACTCAAACAGGAATTACAGCAGCTGCAGAAATAAATAGTCATGGTTAAGACTTTGTCAGAAGCCAAAGAAAATATTTGGATGGACATCTGCCAGTCAGTGATAGAGATTTGGCCCCTGATACAAATCATGATTGAACAACATGATCTAGTGCAGAGATCCAAATAGGCCATCGACAGGATAAAGGGAGAACTGGGAGAAATGCCTACAGAGGCCAATGAGATAATCAAATTCTTAAATTCTAAATCAAAAGAAGAGCTCGAAGCCCTGCAAATTGAGGCTAGGACTGAAACAATTCTTGAAGTTAAGAGAGTCTTGACCAAGAGGGGACTAATGCTGCAACTCGAGGAGAGAGTTCAGGCAATGTATGTCACGGTACAGAGGTTTTTCAGCAAGACTGAATCCTTGCAGAAGAAAGGTCTCCCAAGCTTATTTGTGATCAATAATAGGATGATTACTCTCTCAGATTATAAATAGAATATTCTCACAGTGGTGAAGGATGGGTCCAAGTTCACAGGCATAAAATGAAACATTGCAGGCAAAGCATTCTTGGAAACTCTGATATTAGACCTAAGTATTCAACAAGAGATAAAGTATCTTTTCATCACCAAACCCACCTTCACTAAGTACACAGAGACGAATGATGTGTACCGAAGGCTGCTCAAAGTCAACATCCCCAGTCAACAGAGATGGGATGACCTATGTGACTTGATCAAATAGAAGATGATGTGGATATACAAATCAGCACACGAAGCAGTCAAAGTGAAGTCGATGACTCACCAACAACATTTCCAAAATCATATCAAAGAAATCCGACACATCATTAGCAGTTCCTACAATTATGTATTTTGTTATCTAGTTAGTTAGATTCAGATTCTACCATGTCATGATCATTAATGACAAGATCAATTGTAATTTTTCTTATAAATACTTCAAACTTCGAAGTATTGAGGGTTGATCTTTACGCCCAAGCAAGTTGTAAATTGTAATCTTTTTGAAGAGATCTACCAGTAATAAAAAGGATGATTCACAGGATTCCTACGTGTTAATTGTTGGTGATGTTTACTCCTCTTCGTTGAATGGTTTATCTTACTTCGTTATCATTTTGTTTTCTATATCTGATCATTTAAAAGAATTTAAAGTTGCAGAATTTATCTTCATATACTCTGTTTCTGGCTTTTAAAGATCTAAACGTTTATCTTTTAACGCTATGATAAGGAAATTCTTCAATGCATCTTTGTTTTAGTTGATCGTCTCATCTATTTCTGCTATCCATCATTTTAAATTCTCAAGGATACAACATTGGCATTATCCTGACCTGTGAAGAAACCTAATAAAATATGTTCTCAGATCTCAAACATTAACACATACACCATAGCCCAATGGATGCATAAGCAATATTTCAACCATTTTATAAAACAAAACAACACAGTCCCATTTATTTAACTAGCCTAATATCTAAAACCTAAAACATATCTAAATCTTACAAAGAGATCCCTCTCTAAAACTGGTAGGGCTAGATCCCAGTTTCGAAGTGGTTGGATAAATTTTTCCTCTGATAAATTTCTTCTACCTCCCGAAAACTTCTGGGAATTTACAGAGAGTTAACACTTTCCAGATTGAGACAGATGCCAACGGATACGCCCTGGGTTTAGTATTGATGCAATATCTTAAGCCTACATGTTACCACTCTGAAACTTTTAACCAAGTTGTTGTTAACTATCCTACATATGATAAAGAGTTGTATGCATTAGTTCAAAGTGTAAAGAAATGGAAGCACTACTTGTTAGGGAAGGAAACAATCATACATACAAATCACTAACCCTTACAGTATCTCCAAGCACAAACCAAGCTGCACCAATCTCGGCATTATAGATGGATGGGTTTTCTTCAACAGTTTCATTTGATAATCAAATACAAAAAGGGTACGAGTAATAAGGTAGTTGATATGTTTTTGCTTCTTTATCTCATGATAGCTATGTGGAACAATATGTTATTGATGAAGATTTTAAATAAGTATTTGAGAAGCTAACCCATGGTGCACATATAGAGAACTATTGTCTACAGGGAAAACTACTCTACCATCTTGGAAAGATATGTATTCCTACAAGTGAACGAGTCCATGTAATATGAGAATATCACACTTCTCTCGTGTCTGGGCATTTTGGGGTAGGAAAAACTATGGCTCATCTGCAAAGGTTTTGTTACTAGCCTCAGATGAAATAAATTGTAACTAAATATGTAAAGGGGTGTATGATGTGTTCTACTTGTAAGCCCACTAATAGAAAATTGGGGCTATACTCACCACTTCATGTTCCATCCCATCCATGGGATAGTATCTCCGTGGATTTTGTAGGGGGTTTACCAATGTCAAAAAGGGGTCATGACTATTTGTATGTTGTAGTGGATAGGTTCAACAAGATGTGTATCTTGATGCCATGTAAAAAGAATATCATTGTTGATCAAACTGTTAATCTCTTCTTTCAGTATGTTTGGGTTCACTTTGGGTTACCCACATCCATTGTCTCAAATCAAGATACTCGATTCCTTGGATATTTTTGGACAAAATTGTGGAGAATGATGGACACCAAGTTGAAGAGGAGCACAGCTTTTCATCCATAGACTGACAGACAGATAGAGTTTGTTAACTGAACAATGGTACTTTTGATTTGAGGCTACTGCAACAAACATTCCAAGTTATGGGATGAACATATACCTTATGTACAACATGCTTACAATCGAGCCTTACATTCTTCCACTCAATGTTTTCCATTCGAGACATGTTTTGGGTATTTAACTAAGGTCCCTTTGGACTTGATGTATGGGAGAGATGTTGATTTAAATGAAGAAATAAATGAATACAGGTCCTGCAAGTTCATTCAAAGGATCCAACAGATACACCAAGAAGTCATGGAATAGTGGGAGAAATTCAAGCACAGTATAAAGCTCGACGGGACAAACACAGGGTTGACCATCAGTTCTAGGTTGTAGACCAGGTATGGCTTCACATCAGCAAGGAGAGATTGAAGGGTGAAGGAAAGAAACTCAAGCCCGTCTGGTATGGACCCTTCATTATTTTGGAGAAAAGCGGTACCAATGATTTTCGTTTATATCTTCCACCATATATGAAAATTTACTCAGTTGTAAACATGGAAAACTTGAAACTTTTTTAGCCTCCCATGATCATGGTTCAGGGTGAAGAAGTTTCAATACCTTCATTTGATGAGTTTTCTTCTAAGTACTTGGACGATTTGAAGGAAGATATCATCCTAGACAAAAGGACGAGGACTTCACACAGGGCCGATGTTGATTATCTTCGAGTGGGATTAAAGGCCACACATCCAAGCAAAGAAAAGTGAATTGAGAAAGAAAAGGAGAGGGGACTCTTCCCTCACTTATCTGTTTATTGATGAAAGCCTTAGGTAGTCCAAAAATCTCTCATTGGGAAGGCGTGATCCAAAAAGGATCCAAAGAAGACTAAGGATAACTCAAAATTCGCAGAAGCACCTCAAGAAGCTCAGAATGGCCTTAGCAGATAGAGAAAGGGAAAAAATTCATAAGTCCTACAAACTTAGTAAAATCGGCATCATTGCGAAGAACACGTCGCCATATTTCCAACAACGTAAACGACTTGTCAATGGAGTTACGAATCAAAATATATTCGCGATCAAAGTTTTGGTCAACCTAGCCAAATCAACAGGGGTGAATCAACCTCTGTACTGTTGACGTCAACATCAGTATGGATGGAGTCAGCATCCATACAGGGTACATGACACACACAGAGGATGACTTGTATCATGATGATGTCATCATGATGACGTGGCAGCACTAGAGGCTGCCACGTGTCACCTAATTTTGGCATTTTCCGATCAATCTGTGGGCCAATGGAAAAGTGTCACGTGGAAATATGTACAGCCACTCGATAAGTGACATGGAAAGATGATGACGAGGCAAGGTGATGTCAGTGCCATGTGGCAGTATGTACAGCCACTCGATAGGTGACGTGGCAAGCTGACGACATGGCAGGGTGATGTCAGTGCCACATGGGCAGTTGACTGTGTATTGTGTAACCAATATGGAGGTGCCACGTGGACCAATAAGGAGGTGCCATGTGGCACCCACAATTTTCCCAATGAGGGTTGGGTCAGAATAAACCAAAATAAAAAGAAAGGTCTAGCACTAGATCTAACGATCGGAATCAACGCAACAGACATATATGTATATGGTGAAGCCGACGGCAAGTATCGATCGGCCAACGCCTTTTCCGGCGGTCAGTCCGGTGAACCCCCACCAAAATAAATGGTCAAACAACTTCACACCAAAAAGGGGGCGGAGGGATTCAAACCCCGAACCTCCAAGAACCAACGCCCTAATTAACCCTCTGCCAACTGTTTGGCCCAAACAATCACATCATTCAATCCACCGAGTTTTTTATTTAAAAATTGAAATTTGCCAATGCACGAAGGGAAAGGTGCACACACCAGTACACACTAGGCATAGATTTCAATGCAAGAGTATTGTCATTAATTCACGTTGCAGGCACGAAAAATGAGACGATATTTCTCTTGGGCTTGGGACTGCCAAAGTCAGATCGAGGTGTGGAGAAAGCCATTTTTGGGTAATTTGACGCCACAAATTCAGTGGTGCTATTTGTTTTCTCATTTGAGCAAAGCTTCTGCATCTTAACTCCAAAATGAGGTATACTTATGTATTTTTCCAAATTCTTTTGTTGAGTTAATAAAAAGGCCTGCCCATTTGAGAGCAGGACCTGGAGACATAGTCCATCAGGGATGAACTTCGTTATCAAGTTTTCTATGTTTAGATCGTATGCACATGTCTCTTCATTATTGATTTTTGCCTTCTTTATGGTGCACTTCATTTTATGCTCATTTAATACAATTCTTTAATAAATCACATCGATGAAAATATCATGGATCAATCCCGTTCAAAATACATAATCTTATTTCAAAGATTAATCATGAAATCAACAATGCTACAACCTCGTATTAAAGTAATTTGTTTAGTATACTAATTATGGTTGTTTAGCTAGGTGGGTTAGTTTGATTGGTTGAGCGATGTGAAATACAAGCAAGAGGTTGTAGGGTCAAGTCCTTGGGACAGCTACCTCAGTGAATATTGTGGGCCTCACTTGATGTCCCCACTGGGTTGTGTTTCCAAAACTGCAACCAACCGATTTGTCTTTTATACCACCCTCTAAATGAGGAGAAGTTCCCAATGGGTTTCTTGGGATGTGCATTTCATCGAAAAAAAATGAAGATTTTTTTTTTTAATTATGGTTTACATTTAATTTTGCATGTAACATTCCCCAACCCATATGAGGACCATTATGTGCGGAAAACTCATAAAAATTCAAATTTACTTCTAATTAATTTATTGTAGCTTCCAAATACGAATTACAATCAGATTTATCTATTGTCTTATACCATTTATTAAATGCATCTACAACATTCTAAAATAGACATGAAATGCAACTAATAACTTATTACAACAACATATATATCAAGCTTATACACAGAGTTCATGCACAACAATTTAACTCATAAATACAAGACATAAACAGATAAAAAAACTTATCTTTTTAATACATTTGTGTAACCAACTACTTGAGACGGATGTTCCACCCAACCATAGACTTGTTGTTCCAAATCTCAATAACAAGTCTATTGGCAAATGTTTAACGGGTAGCGTATGCTTGTCATTGATGGAAAGTACAACAGTGAAGATGGCAGGATCATAGTGTGCATCGACGGAAAAACAGGAAAAACGTAAGCTCGGGAGGAATTAGCGCAAAGTCGAATGCAGTGCGTTTAACAGGTATAAGAATAAAATTAAGGGCATCCATATTTCTCCATCTGCAGAAGAAAGGAAGAAGGATAAAATCCCTTAGGGATCTGAGCGTGTGAGAAGCTCGGGAGAGACAGCACTGAGTGTGCATGTGAAGACTCTGCAGAGGCGCAGAAGTCCAAGAATCCCTTGGGGATTCGGAAGTGAAATCTCAGAAGGAACAGCGTCGAGGAGAACGCGCACAGCAAAGCTCAAGATACAAGAGTTCGCAGAGGAGAAGGAAGACAAAGGTCGAGGCCATTGAGAAATTGTAATTCTCCCAAGGTTGGGAGGAAAGTGTGCAAAGCTCAAGAGGGAGCACAGTCGTCGTCAGATCAGATGAAGAAGAAGATTTGGACCATTGGTTTCTACGTCTAGGAGGAGCTCAAGAGAAGCCTACAGAAGGGAGAGATCGAGAGTCGTTGGATCTCATTCAGAAATCTCGTCAGTCGTCAGATCGGACAAGAGTTGCACAAGGTTTAAGCCAAGGTGAAATCCCAAAAGGAGGGTTGACTCATCGGGGTTTCACATATTGGGAATCCCGTGAGCCAATCCATCGCGGCATTGAAAAGCTCGAAACCCTGATGAGTGGTAAGACTACGGTCATGGGGATAACGGTCATATGGGCTAGGAGCCTAGCCAGGAGAGCTAGTGCGTAAAGAGCGCGTCGGGATTCGAGGGATTGCAAATCCTAAGGACATACATGTTTCGACATTGGAAAGTCCGAAACCCTGATGAGGAGGTTTGGCTGCTATCATATAGGGGGAGGTCACGTGGACCACGAGCTTAGCCAGAGGGCTAATTGAAGTTAGAGACGTCAGATCGAAGCGCAGGGTCCGACCACCGTTGGATCGAGGAAAACCTGCACGATATTTAAAAAGTGCAAGGAGTAGAGGGCTCACAAATCCCGGAAGCAGGAGGACCATCCATCTCAGGGGGTTATGTGGACCGTTGATCTGACTCCCTGTCGGGGTTTCGAGGATCGAGAGTTGGAGATGTCAAAGAATATTGACATCAAGAATCCCAAAATCGCGATGTGTGAAATCCCGACTGAACCTGAACCGTGAGATCAAGATGTGATCTAGACCATCGACCCAACTCACGTCAGCAGACCAAGTCAGCTAGGAACATGTGGCACAACCAGGTAATGACAAGTGTCAGACTGATTCAACATTTCAGACACATGTAAGTCACGAATCAGAGTGACACGTGGTAGTATTCAACACATGTCAATCCACATGTGACGTTAGTAGATGGACACCACGTCGGAGTTTCAAAAATCGCATTTTGGAAATGTCAAAGAAAATTGACATCAGGAATCCCAATATCGCGATAGGTGAAATCACGATATAATCTGAACCATCAGATCAAGTGTTGATCGGAGGGCTACTAATGCATGACACAGTGAAACTACCAGAAACCATTGATGGCGTCTGCTAGAGAATTCAAAGAAACCCCTGTGTGATCGCCAGAGGAGATGAAGAGTCTCCAAGCTTTGTCCAAGTGAAGGAAAACTATTTTTAGAATGGATTGACAGATGGATGAGCGTGGAAGCCTGTAACTAAAACAGAGAAGGTGAGCTCGACTGTCACAGAGAAGACAAAGAGTCCCAACTGCCAGAGAAGCTGAAGAGTTATGATGATGATCACGCAGAGCACTCGAGAGGTGGAGGAGATTGGCGCGGTATGAGCATGCATAGGAATGGTAAATATTGCATGCACAAGATGCATAGAAGATATATATACACGGTACAGAGAAGAGATGGGGTTGTTGTTGGTGGTGGTGGTTGTTGTGGTTGTTGTTGGTGAAGGTGATTCATGTGTGAAGAAGGAGGAGAGTGCAGCAGCTGAATAGCACAGAAGAGGAACTGTGCAGTGAATGGACATGGAGCATAAAAAATAAAAAGCAGAAGAACAAACAGCGCAAGTGATGTGTGCAGAAAGGCAATGAGGCAGACAGAGCAACGAAATGCAGCAGAACAGTGATAAGTCTGGTAAGCCATTGTTGAACATCATATCATTGTAATAATTTTCAGTAGCAAAGATTTATATTTCAGGGTGGAAGGGAGGTGCTAGGGAGGACTGTTGTCCTCGTAGGTTCAAGTGGGTGCTTGAACACAGGGAGTTGTAGCTTCCATCTGGTTGCAGCCAGAGAAACTAGTGTGGCAGGGTGGTGCAAGGGAGAACTCTTG
>CBVK0101575910.1:0-16257 GCA_900067695.1 Picea abies | reverse complement strand
CTAGAGAAACCAGGGAGTTGGTGCTTCCTTCTAGTGGGTGCTAGAGAAAATAGAGAGTTGGTGCTCTCAGCAAGTTGCGGCTTGAAAAACAGAGGTTGTAGCCTCATTATGAGTTGGTGCTCATATGTATGATAAGGTAAAGAATGTAACTATTACTTATCATATAAAGGAAAAGAGGTTTTTACCCTGTATGGGTTTCCTTGAGAAATATCTGTCTCTGTGTTTCTCATATATGTGACTGATGTTGAATGTGCCATTGTTTATTTCCCTCCATTATTATGATCATCATTCAGTGTTTCTGCAAAGAGTATAAAAAGAAGCATAATTGTTTAAGCTCGGTAACAACTAATTCACCCCCCCTCTCAGTTGTCCAACAAAGTCACCCTCGAGCTAGGGCTAGCAATCCACAAAATAGGGTGGTCTCTCACTATCCACTCACAACTCAAAAAATCCACAACCCACCGGTATTATCCAACAACTATCTTGATTTTCCACAAGCTCTCTTTCTCTCGACCTTCTCAGCCCAAGGAATGTACCCCTTCACTGATCAGTCCCTTGGGCATCCCATTAGTTTATCAGGGTCTCTCTAGCACAAGTAACTAGGAATCTCTCTACTAGGAACCCAAGGGAACTCACTACTCAGAAAGATACCAACAAACACTTGTTGTTACAATGAAACTCACATAGGAATTCACTCTTCAGGCCTGACAACCTGGCTCTTCAATCTTCATCTCCAAAACACTCCAAAATTCTCCAACATGCTCTAGAATTTTTCCTCCATGGTTTCTCCAACTTCAAGCTCTCTTTCATTCTCTCCACTTATAGTTCATGCCCCAAAAAATGAATGTCTAAAAGTGTTGTAGCTGTCCATATGAATTTCCTCTCATTTGGTTTCCTTTCTTGACTCACACACTTCCTCAAGCTGATTGTACTAAGGCCCCATGCTTCCAATAACTATGGGACGTGACTTCTCACACCCACCCTCTTACATGCATTCAATGATTGGCTTTGGGGATACTCAATCAAAAAATAGAGTTTAATACTTAGTGATAATAAAATTCAGGAATGTGGGTGGAATTAATAGACATGGGTAACCCCTCTTAGACCCCTCTCTTAGACATTATCCTAGACCATGCCTTCTCTTGTGGATTAATTCAGCCCCCATCTCTGTATATATTCCCTTAGAAGTCGGCATCACATTTTATTAACATTCATAAATACATTCACATATACATCGTTTTGGTCGTAGCCACACATTATATCTACATTAAGCTTTAATTAAACTAGGTATTATAGTGGGGATGTTACAACCCCCCTCCCCTACATTTTTTTCATCCTCAGTGCACACTATGGTGATATACAAATATATACAAATTTACATCACAATGCTTACAGAAATAAAATTATGCAAGTTTACACCTCCAGCAACAGTTCCAACCAAAATAGCATGTTCCTCTCACCCCATGGACCCAAGGAATGCACTATTCATTTATTAGAGCTAACCCAAGGAATGTATGTTGGCCCTTGACCAAGTTTTGGGAACACTTGGTCATATTTGAGCATTTTTGGGACTTTGGTAGCCTGTCGAACATGGAGCGCCAGATGAAGCGGAGATTGGAGAATCTTGGCCCACTTTTGGGTCCCTTTTTGGGCTTTGGGAATATGTAATGGGAAAGGGATGTCGGCCCGTGGGTTTACCCATGCTTAGGCCCACTTTTGTATGTATAAATAGAAGGATAGGAAATGTAAGAGAGGGAGTTGAATAGTATGTCTATGTGATGTATGCTAAGTGCAAGTAAGGTCTGGAAAAGCTTAGTGCCTACATGAGACTTGCAAAAGCTGAGTGCAAGTTATTGTAAGAAGTTGTAGAAGGTTTTTTGTGCCATAACGCAAGGAAGAACGATCTGGCGATCTGCGCAGATCTTTTGTCCTATGCGCAGTAGGGTTTGGTGGCTATGTGCTTGTAACCACTTGGCTGACGATAATAGAGAAGAAGAGTTGGTGGACATAGCCCCAGGGTGGGGGTGAACCACGTAAATCTATGTGTTATGCTTTATGCTTTGACTTGATGTGTTTATCCCTGCTTTTGCAAAGTGCTTTGATATATTTAGATGGATATACTTATGCTTTGTGCTTCATTAGATGTGTATTATTAGTAGATATGATATGTATGAAGATGCTTAGTGTTGATCTACTGATCTGATCTGTTTTAGTTTTGCTAAGTACTAAGATACCTTAGATCTAAGTGAATGTTGCAATGCTCTGTGTTATCTGCGAAGTATAATAAGGATTGAAAATTGATGAATGATCGATGCTAAGTGCTCTGTAAGCGATATAATCACAGATATGTGTCCCAGCTTAGGTTGCAGACACTTGAGTCCTGCAACCACCCATGCCTCTACCTCGGGTGAGACTTCATCTGCTTCGCAAGTGTTGTCGAAAGGGCCAGTAGTTAGGGTTTTGTTGGTGCGCTCTTGTAGCATTGAACCCTGGGTCTACCCCTGTGCCAACAATGTACCATTTGTTTATCAAAGTTAACCCAAGGAATGTGTCATTATTTTATTAGGTCCCCTAGTGCAGGTTGGATAGGGCTCTGAAATGTGTTTCTGAAACTCTAGTTGCTCAAAATGGAATCATTTTGTGCTCCCATGTATCATCTTCAAGGTTGTAGAAGGTCCATTGAACCTTTACCAACCCTATGGCTTTGTTCTTGAGCACTTTGAATTCCTGGTCTAGGATGCATATTGATTCCACCCAAAAATCTCCTTCATGCTCCACTTGGATCACATTCCAATCAATTGTGTGGTTAGGGTCAAACACATCTTTCTTTAATAATGACACATGAAATACATTATGCACTCTCATGGATGTAGGAAATGATAGCATGTATCAAACTGGCCCCATCTTTTCTAATATTTCAAAAGGTCCAAAATATATTGCTTCCAACTTTGGGAAAATTCCTATTCTTAGAGAAAATGTCTTCGCCTTCACTTTTAAAAACACATGTTCGCACACTTTGGAATCTCTAAAACCTCTATTCTTGTTTGCATAACTTTTTCGTCTATCCTAAGAAACCTTTAAATTCTACTCGATATTTTCCATCTTCTCTTCCATTTCCTTCAACATATCTGGTGGCCCAATAACAACTTTGTCTGTTGGATTTTCCCAAGTCACTGATGTGTTACACTTCCTTCCATACAATGTGTCAAACAAGCTCATCTTCAATGAAGATTGATACCCATTATTGTAAGAAAATTTGACTAAATGAATAGAATCTTCCAATTTTGATGGATGATACATCACATACATTCTAAGCATGTCCTCAATTATTCTATTAGTCCTCTCTTCTTTCCCATCTAAATCTGGGTGATATGTTGTACTAAGATTTAGATTTGTCCCAAAGCCTTTGAACAAACCTTTCCAAAAATTGGAAGTGAATTTTGGATCTTTGTATGAAACTATTGCCTTAGGCACTCCATGTAACCTAAAAACTTATTTCATGTAGATTTCTTCATTATTGCCCGCGTTGTGTATTGTCTTCACTGGAATAAATTGTGTTTCCTTAGTCAATTTATCCACCACCACCATGATGGAATCATGTTGCTTCACTGTCCTAGGCATCTTTGTAATAAAATCAATTGTAACTACTTCCCACTTCCATTATGGAATGGGAAATGGTTACAACAATCCCACTGGATTTCTATGTTTTTTCTTCACTTTTTGGCACTCTAGACATCTGGATATGTAATTAGCCACTTCTTTCTTCATTCCTGGCCAAAAATATTGGCTTCTTACAACTGCAATTGTCTTCTAATATGTTGGGTGCCTAACATACGACACATTATGCATTTCCTTCATCACTGCATTTTCATCTCACTGGAATTCAACACATATACTTTGCCTTTGTACATGAGAATTCCATCTTCTTTTAGCTCATAGTAATAAAATTTCTGCTGAAAATTTTCTTACTATAATGTTTCTTTTATTTTAAAATATGTTGATATGAATTTGTTGTTGTAATAATTTTGTCCTTTAGATCAATATTGTACATAATAACAACTACAATATGCATCTCATGTGCTCTTCTATTGAGTGCATCAACCACCTAACTTAGTTTCCTTTGATGTGCTTAATTTCAAAGTCATACTCACTAAGAAATTCAATCCATCTAATTTCTCTGACATTTAGTGTTGGCTTGCCAAACAAATGCTTGAGACTACAGTGGTCTGTCCTTAGCTCAAATTTCCTCTCCATGAGGTAATGTCTCCACATTTTTAATGCATGTACAATTGTTGCCAATTATAATTCATGTGTAGCATAATTCTTCTCATTCTCTTTTAGTTTTATGGAATCATAGAATACCACATGATCTTTTTGTGTGAGGACTCCACTAAGTCCTTCATTGCATGCATCAGTACACACAACAAAATATTTATCTAGATCTGTAATCTTGAATATTGGCGCACTTGTCAATATGTCTTTCAGTTGTTGAAAGATCTCTTCACACTTGGGAGTCCATTCAAATTTTACTCCCTTCTTTTGCAAAGAAGTGATTGGGCTTGCAACCTTTGAGAAAGCTTTTATGAATCTTTGGTAATAACTAGAAAGACCCATGAATGATTTGATCTTTGTCACATTTATTGGCACTAACCATCCTCTAATGACCTCTATCTTCTCAGGATCCACTGCTATCCCTTCTGCTAAAATTATATGCCCCAACTAGTGAATCTTATTTTGATAAAAGATGGACTTACTTATCTTAGCATACAATTTATGCTCTCTTAAAACTTGAAACGCCATTCTTAAATGTTGCTCATGTTCCTCTTATAACTTAGAGTAAATGAGTATATCATCTAGGAACACAATTACAAATTTGTCCATGTATTCTTTGAATACTCCATTCATCATGCACATGAAAATTGTTGGTGCATTTGATAGCCCAAATGGCACTACCGTGAATTCATAATACCCATATCTTGTTTTTGAACGTTGCCTTGTTGATGTCTTCTTCCTTTATCCTCACTTGATGATATCAGTTGTTGATCTATCAAACTTCGCCCAACTCTGTCAATGCTCGCTCATAGGCCATCAACCATCGGAGATTTATTTTGGTCAAACCAAACTCTTCGCCAAACTCACCAATCTGACCATTGATCATCGACGATTTCTCTTGGTGAATTTACAACACTTATAAATTTTGACCAAATCCACGATGAATCTAGGTCGTCGATCGATCATTCAAACTGATATTGAATGTTGATTTGATCCATTTTTGAAACAATCAAAAATGAATCTAGGTTGTCGGTTTGATCCATTTTTCAAATAGACGAAAATGAATCCTGGCCATTGATATGCCAGACCTTGGAAACCTCTGAAATCCTTATAAATTTTTAAATTTATCAAAATGAATTTAGGTCATTGATCTCGAGATCGAACATAATCTCAGTCGTCAACTCACCAAATTTGTCCAAATTCTACAACGACCATTAAAACACAAAATTTGACCTTCCAAGTAAAATTTAGCTATGCAACTCTGTAGATCGACTCCATTAAACCCCTTAGACAATTCTGAGACCTTTAAACATGAATTTTGCTCACGAATTTGGGGATTTCTCATTAATTTTTCACCATTTTTCCCCAAATCCGCACAAACCAAAATCTGTAACAATGAATTTACCAAATTCGCACCCATCTCGTCCCATACAAGTCTGATGTTTGAACCAAAGGCTCTGATACCATAATGTAACGTTTCTCATCCCAGTTGAGTACCATTACGTGTGAAAAACTCATAAAACTCAAAATTTACTGCTAATTAATTTCCTATAGCTTCCAACTACAAATTACAATCAAATTTAGCTATTGTATGACACCATTTATTAAATGCATTTATTATTACACGAAACTTAGATTAAGATTTCTAAACTTACATTGTAAAATAAAATAAAAGATTTGGACATTTGATTTGTACATGTCAAATGTAATTAATTCTTCTTCAAACATTTATAGAAATATTTTGCAATTTTTTAAGTAAACATTTAAAGAAATATTTTGCATTTTTTTAACATTTATAGAAATACTTTGCATTTTTTTAAATTAACAGTGAATTCTTTTGTTAATCTCTAAAAAGTTATGAATTCCACCTCCCTAGCATTGTGAAATAAATTATATTTTTTATAATGAAAATTTAAATTTTTTAACAATTTACTTCATTTATATTAATAGAAATTTTGGTAAATTGTATGGGTTCTACAATCTAGTACAGGGGATGTTGAGACATTAGTATGATGAGGTGTTAGATGATCAATTTAATTAATAAAAAAAATTAAAGTTTACTTAATTAATAAAATTAAAGTGAATTTAATTTAAAAATAATAACAAAATAAAATGAAATGAAAGAATAAAAAAAAATACACTTTAAGAAATTAGATCCCTCTAAATGTTTGATAAATCCAAGTTTAACATGAATCCACTCTGATTTAAAAAATATAAAAGTAAGTATTGATATACATATCTATGCTCAAATAATACTATGTATATCATGTACATTTGATAACTATATGTATGTGTCTCTATCTCTATTGTTATTTTAAAGTGTCACTTTTGGTGGCTTTGAGGATAACATGGGCATGGGGTTTGAACCATTCTGTGACTAGGGGTTTGATCCATTCTTTGTGAGAACGTGGCTAGTGATCTACATGCCTTAAACCACTACTTTTGAGTGCCCCAATGACTATCTTAAATGAAAAATAAAACTTTATAAAAAAATAAAAGTAAATCTCAATTAAAAGTAAAAAATTATTCACTCTTGACTAAAATCAACTTTGATTTTTAAATTGATATATGTCCCAAACAAGTGTGTTTATATTAACTTTCAACCCAAACAGTGATTGGTAAGTTGAGTACCAAAAAAAGTCATAAAGGTTAAACATTTCTGGCTTCCCAATATAAACATGGGAAAATCAAAAAATACTTGTCAATGGTGAGTCCTCACATCAATCTACGTGCCTTAAAACCCAATCAATGTGCTTGCCTTAATATCCATCAGGCAGATGCATGCATCTCCCTCATTTAATCTTAAGGTTGACAATGGGGTATGGCCAATCAGAAAACAACAATATGCAACTATTTATAGTAAAAGCATCCCTTCAAAACTTTCATAATCATATCCACGTTTCATATGGCCATTGTGTGTTGTTTTTTCTCCAACCACGCTTTCATCACGTTGGTTCCCCAAGTTGTCATATGATCCATTGCCTTACCTAACTCCAACTCCCACCCTCCCAAAACCAACTCTTTTAAAATAGAACCCATCCATCCATCCCTCTTACCCTTATTCTAAAATCATCTCTTGTAAAATCAAGTAGTCTGCAACCACTAAGGCCCCATCCATCCATGGGCCAACCAAACCTCATCCACCTCTTCCCTCCCTCTTGCTCTTATCCTCACACTGCACCTGCTACTCTACCCCCACATATCCTCACAATACACCTGCTAATCTAACCCCCCCACGTATGCGTTGTTGCAGAATAACCAACCCCCACCAAAACTTTTAATGTCACATTTCCCCATATCACAAAAGTAATGTATAATCATATATATTATATCATTTTTGTATTCGTTGTTATTATGGAAATCCTTGGCATTGTTAATAACTTATTAACAAGTTATCATAAAATTTATTACTATTTAAAATATATTTAAAAATTATTTATTTTTTAAATTCACATGCAATGCATGTATTATTCCCTATTATATGATCACATTATTATGTATTATTCACATATTATGATAGAAATGAAATGCATGTCTTATTCCCTATTGTAATAAATTTGGTGAATTGAGTTTGATGTATTGTAATAAATTTGGTGCATTGAGTTAGTTTGATGTGTTTTTTATTGTATCGAATCATATAAGAAATGCTATTATTATTATTTCGAAATATTCTATATTTGGTTTATTTGTTTTTTCTTATCGATCCTCTCCTTATAATGAATTTTTATCATTCTTTTCATATTTACGTTATGATTTATCATATCAAGTTTTATAGATTGTACTTTTGTTAATGATTGGTTGGAACTTTCTAGAAGAATGGTATTGGAATTGTGTGTAAATACAATAATAATTTTAAAAAACGTAAATTTTTTATGGAAAATTTCATGACAATGTTATATGATTATGAATAAGACACTACTTCAATGTTAAATGATGCAAAAATGATGCATGAGACACACTATTGACACCCATACGACGTACAAACTACGTAACTGCGATGCAAAATTGGATAATCTGGTTTTTAATCATTTTAAGCATCATGACTATGATATAAAAATGATGCAAACTTGATGTGAAAAACATGACATAAAAATCCAATGTGTGCTAGCAAAAAAACTCAACTAGAGAGTTTGACACATCAATGCAAATTAGTGACACTAGAACCCCATATTGTAGAATTTTTAAGAGTGATCCACATCTCAAAAGATCTTACACATGCAAGTCCAATTTCCTGCAAGAAACAATTTAACCCAATCTCCAATACAAAGGTATATATCTATATACAATCAACCAACACTAGATCTACCACTATAAAATATAAATCAATGACAATGTAGAGTAGAGATGCCCAAGTGCCCTTGATAGGGATGATACCTCCCTTACCCTAGCTATGATGGAGCCTCTCTTGAGGTTGTAGGGTTGAAACATCCAAGGTATGAGTGGAAGTAATCCAATGAAGACGCCCTAAGATGATTCAATAACCTACAAGGTTGGAGCTAAGCTAGTCACAAGAGATCTCTATAAAGGTGCTAGAGATTACAAGTGCAACCAACCCAAGAGCATGAGAGAGATGGAAGGAATTTGATTGCTAATACTAGAGTGTACCTATAAATTATGGTTTTCAAAGATAAAAGATACCAAATGATTTGAATAGAATTTACAAAGAGGAATTGAATGGTATAAGTAGGCAAGGGAATGACCCAAAGGCATAGGTGTATATTAGGCTAGCCTTTGGAGGGTCTAAGTCATACATGGTAGTCATATCGCACCTTTTACCTGTGTGCCACAGTTTTGGTAAGACTTTGCCACATGTTTTAGGACCCAAACAAATATATGGTGTGTGTGGTGTGGATCACAAACATGGCACCCCCAAAAAACGCATGATATGCTTTATGCTAAGAGATCGAGTAGGGTTAATGAGGTTTAAGTCAATTTGACCCTATATATAGATCATCTAAATGGATTTGAGCTACTATCGACCTTAAATGAGGCATCCAAAATGACCATGGACCCAATTGGGGGTTTGTAGCCCCAAGTGGACTCATGTATTTAGGAAACATACCAAATGGGTTCCACAAGGGTCAAAATGAGCCAAATTAGTGACTAAGGGTTAGATACCAAGGGATGAGAAGGCACCTAAGGATTCCACCTAAGTGCTTGTTAAGGCCCTACCCTTACCTACCTCATTTGAGGTACTTAGGAGTTAACTCATTAATGTATGAAGTTGCATTCTTTAAATAAGACCCAGTAGATAGTTAGTGGGTAGTTACTTAATGTAAAATGGGCATCTTTATTAAATAAGGCCCACTAGGTGATTGATACTCATTAATGATGAGACCATAAGTAATTAGGGTTTTGCTTGTAAGAAATTGTTTATAAAAGTAAGAGGTTATGTAATGGTTGTCAAGTGTTGTTATTGCACTAGAACTCGTATTCAAAGGAGGTTTCTTCCTCAAAGAGGCCCGCGAACATTGCTTTCTCTTTTTTGGATTATCAATACAAGGTTATATTCTACATGTTTTATATCATTGTCTCTTTTATTTACTTTTCAGTAATTTATATTTCTTGATTAATTACTCAATAATCATTGTCTTTACTGGTTCAGTACATTGCAAGTGGTATTATAGCTCTTTTATGTGCCATCACGTGCCAGCATTTTAGGAAAAAAATATTTTGGTTGCAGATGTGTTTAGTGTCTTTGAACACATAGATCTATCATTATGTGGGTAAAATTATGTCTGGGAAAGCATATACACAAGGAATACAAGTGGAGTAGCCTAGTGGGACACCTTTGTTGGTACCTTAATGAGTAGCATCTCATTAAATATAATATGCTTATGGATTTGATCTTCCATGTACCTTCAAGTATATTAGAAGCCCCCTAGGTGTACCTAAAACTAACCTTACATGAGCCTCTTTACCATCTTGCTGCTATAGTAAACCAAGAATAACATTTGTGGAGATCACTCTCATGTAATAGGGAATCAGGAAGCATAGCTAAGGGTATGATCTACCCTCCTTAGTTGTGTTGTGAAATAGTTGACCAAGTATTGTTGTTGGAAACCCTCGGGTATATCATAGAATTATAACACTTGACACTCCCAAGTTTGTATAACCTTGCAAACCCTAGCCTCTATAGAACAAGTAGTTGAAAAACTAATTTTGTTAGCATATCAAGAATTTGTGAATTCCATTAGCACAGTAATACTCAAATGGAAGTATAAAAAATATTGAGTTTGGTTTGTCGAAGATCTGTCTCAAAATATTCGTTCTACAACATTGGTTGTAGTGACATAGCTCTCCAGAAGTACCCCTTTTTGTGGACCCAACCATAATATTGTGGGTGATCTATCTTAACAACTTCCTTGTACACATTGATCTCGTTGGTCTAATTCTCATATAACCCTTTTGGTGGACCCTAGGACTCATGGTGTGCACTAAGAATGCCACAATGGATAGCCATATTAATAATATGGAAAACACAGTCGAGTACACGACCACAATGATGGAAAAGTCTAACATATTGGACACCAAGGTCATCATCATGGACACTAGGGTCGTCGACATCGAAACTAAGCTTGTATGAGAATTTGATTATCTCAAAACCTAGATTGTTTCACTTGCTAGAGCACAAGATCCTCTGCAAGATCTGTTGGTGCAGGCGAAAGGGGGTGCATCTTCTAATGGGGGAGGATATCACCAAGAGCCACACTTTAATGATAATTAGCATAATATGTGGCACATATTTATTAAAGTGGATCTAAAAAAAATTGATTAAGATCTAATAGGTTGGGTTAACCAAATGGAACATTATTTCTCTCTCCATGGTATTACTAATAACTCATCAAAACTTCTAGTGGGTGTGTTATAATTGGATTGAGTGTGTTGGAAATGGTGGAAATGTCATAAGAAGTCATATGGGGGATACATTTCTTGGAATTAGTTTCTTGTAAGTTTATACCTTTGTAAGTGAAGCAATGCATATAGATTCCTAATCAAAATAGAAAGAACAATAATGGCACACACAATATATAGAGATTTACCTTAGAAAACCTTACTAGGAAAATTAACCCAACTTAGAGCCGCACCTTTATCTTCTTCAGTGCATTAACGTAATTGTTCACATTACAACATTTAGGTATTCCACTGGATCCAAAACCTTAATCTATTAACCTATATTAGATTACAACCCTAATCCCTTAACTAGGATTAGATTACAAATGGCCAAAAAAACAAAAAACAAAAAAAAAAATCCAACATCTCCAACATTTTTAAAGGCCATATGTACCCACTTTGAAACATATACTCATTATTTGGGAAGGTTAACCAAGTTGCACCAAATAGGAACCATTAAATACTTTATAGCATCCTTCCAACAATTAATGATCCACAAGGAGGGCATGGCAAATTCCTTCTTCAAAGAATGTTTTTTTTAATGAAACTCTAAAACTGGTAATATAAAAGTTGTAGCAAAAAGTTGAACAACAAAGTACAAAAATAGTCGTCCTAAGATTTCAAACTTGAATGACAAATCTCAAAAGTCACAAAAACAAACTTGCAAAAGTTTACACATATTACACCCTAGTGATTTTTGTTTTAAAACTTATAGGTATATTGCTTAAAAAGGACTCCTAATATTATAATTGCCTAGCTTAACATAGAAACTTATTAAAAGAATAATGACTATTAGCTTCTTCCTATCCATGGTTGGATGGAAGGGGAATCTGATTCTCAATGTCCATATCTTTTAGTAGTTGATACACTAAATCTTCTTCTTATGGATCTACCTTAACTGAATTTGTAAAAATTATGTTGTTAGAAGTGGTTGAGTGTGAATCTTTACTCAAATTGGTAACCATGTTTCTCAACATGTTACACTCGGCCTCTAGCTCATCAATTTTATGCTTTTGTTGTACAAGGGTATTCATAATTATGATGCATGTGAAGTGCACTAGTGTTCATTCTCAGAAACTTTAGAAGTCATTAAGAACAGGAAAAACATGTTGCACTGAATTGACTCATCATATATTCTTAATACCATCCTAAATTCCTTCACTTCCCTGTAATCCATATGAACAAAAAAACTATAAAATTGAGAATTATAGAACTTGTTTGAAGAATTCCAAGAATCAAACTAGGTCACTAGATAAAAATCCCAAAGAAATCCTTGATTCCAAAACTAGACGGGAAAATCCCTTTTCCCATAGGATACCAAATAAACAGGGTCTTCCTAAGCCAAGAAATAGAGAGATTGAGAGGTTGGGCCTCAAAGAAAACAAATAAGAGACTGCCCAGAAAAGAGATACTCAGGTGCATAGAAACACCATGAGATGTGAAAGTCTTGAGTCAAAAAGGCTCTAGAAGAGATGAGAATCCTAAGTGCATATTTAGCCACCCTCAACACCACATATATAATATTCCCTTCCTCTAAGGAATGATACCAAAAGAAACAAATCCACCCACAGAACCCACCCTCAACACCACATATATAATATTCCCTTCCTCTAAGTAATGATACCAAAAGAAACAAATACACCCACAGAACCACACTTGGAATATGACCTTCCTCCAAGGGCCAATACCAACAAGCAAACGCACCTTCTTCATAACCCGAAGAAAATTCTAATAGACTGAAGTTATAGAAGACTAACCAAATATGGAGGGAAGGCCTTACCAGGATTGGTCGGGAATTTTTCCTCTTTTTGACACAACAAACATCCTCCTCCCCTTGAACCATTATACAACCTTACCAAAACATATATTCATCCTGATTTCAATAGACAGGGCAGGCTTAAATTTGAGCATGCAAATAAGGGAAGTGCACGTCCTTTCAAATCTAGGATCATAAATTGATATTAAATGGTTGCATTTGAATTTGATGAGCACATGGAAATTAATTACAATTTTAAGTGTCCTTGCCTTCATGACTATAGGTTGCTAAGATTGCTAAAGATTGGGATGGAAACATGACCCTTTTTTTTTCTAAATGACTCCAAGGTTAAATTCAACCACTTGATTGGCCAATGAATCAACCTAATGATTATGTTCTTAGAGAACTTGATAAAATGAAGCCTTATGCAAACTACCAATATCATTTTGGACTTAGGTTATGATTGAAGCAATTTTTTATCTGAGGGGATTATTTTTTAAACCATTAAGTTGATTATTATGATTGAGTCTCCAATGATAATCATAGAGGATGGTATAACTTCCTTCACTAGAAGGATACCCTGATAGAGAGAATATACCTCTATTTGATTGTTTGTAGCCTTGATTTTTCTATATTTCCCTTGCGATCCAAAATAACCCCCCCTGCCCCACATGTGCCACCCCTTTTTCAAAGAATGTTTTATCATGGTCTAAAGGAGGATATTCGAGCACAAGTCTTAATATCTCACGTCACTACTTAGTTGAAGGCTTCTCAATGAGCTTGCAAAGCACAAGTAGTGACCAATGCATAGATCAAAAGACCCCCTTTTATTCTATGTGCATGCTTCCCTCTAGCATCTACAACACCCCCCTTCTCCTTTTAGCCCTTATAGGTCCACAACTTGACCTTGGAAGAAGAGGTTGAACACCAACGCCTCAAAATTTTCTATAATTGTGATGAGAAGTATTTCAAAGGACATAAATGTAAGGGACAAAAATTATTTCGAGTTGTTGCCCCAATATGACTAGCTTGAGGAATTTTTTGAGAAAGCCATTTCCAAGCTAGAATTAGTGGAACATACACCTTGTCCTTGGGAAGGACCCACCTAGAACCTCCTTGTGATGAACCCAAAATTAACCTCCATTCTTTATTAGGAATTTCATCTCCCCAAACCCTAAATTAAATTGGCTACACCAAGAGTCAAAAGGTAATTGTTTTAATTAATAGTGGAAACACCCACAATTTTATTCGGGGATAAGTGGTAGAAGAAACCCATTGGTATATCCATGTAGCGTACAAATTTCAAATTGATAGACAATGGTAGTAGGATGAAATGTGATGCAAAGTGTGAGAATGTAAAACTTTAAATGAGGAGCTATGAGCTCAAATCCCACATGTTCGCTATTGAAATGGGCAGCTATGATGTAGTTCTTAAAGCATAATGGTCACACATATTGGATCCAATTACCATGGATTTCAAGTAGTTATACATGATCTTCACTAAGGAGGGCCAAAAACAAACCCTTAAGGGACTCAAGTCTGTCTCCTTGGAAATTCTCAACTTGCGTTGTATGGAAAATATCTTGAAGAAAAACCACTTTAGCATTATTTCCCAATTCAATGCCATTCAAGGTATGGACAACCCCCCATTGGAAATTTGTCATGATTTGCAATTAGTCTTGACTAAGCATTAGTGGGTATTTGAAACACCCCATGGCTTACCCCCTTCATGTGGAGAGCATGATCATGGTATTCCATTGATACCAGGTAGTTAACCACCCAATGTGTGTCCTTATCAACATCTTTTTGCACAATAGAATTAAATTGAAAAATAGTATTCATGAACTATTGGAGCTCATTGTCAACTATATCCCTAGTAGTAACCCTTACACGTCCCTATTAGCGATGGTATTGAAGAAAGAAGGAAATGTGTATGTATGTCCTTACTTCCATGCTCTCAATAAGATAACCATCAAAGATAAATTCCCCATCCCAATTATTGATGATATTTTGGATGAGCTTCCTGGTGTCATTGGCCAAGTTCTTCACTAAATGGAACCTTCACTCAAGTTACCACCAAATCCAAATGAAGGAGGTGGACATTCCTAAGACAACCTTCCACACATGTGAAGGACATTATGAATTTTTGGTGATTCCTTTTGGTATTTTAATGCCCCATCCACCTTTTAGAGCCTCATGAACAAGATTTTTAGGCCCTTCCTACACTATTTTGTGCTTATATTCTTTGATGATTTCCCAATTTATAGTAATTAAACCTAGGAAGCACGTGTGGTGCAATTTTATAAATCCTTCCAACTACTTCGAGATAACCAAATGTTCCTCAAGCATTCCAAATGTGTTTTTGGTGCTTTTGAAGTAGAATACTTAAGTCACATAGTCAATAAAGACGGGGTATGAATGGATCCTAGCAAAATTGAGGGCATGCAGGCTTGGCTATGTCAAAGGAATCTAAAAATATTACATGGTTTTTTAAGCCTTATATTCTACTAGGAGAAGTTTGTGAAGAATTATGGGTGAATTGTAGCCCCATTAATTGTCATGCTAAAAATAATGCCATTTTATGAAACAATGTTGTAGAGCAAGCCTTTTCAACTTTAAAGGAAGCCATGTGTACTACACCCATCTTAGTAGTTCTTTATTTCAATAATAGTTTTTTCTAGGAATGTGACACCTTAAGCAAGGATCTTGGAATAGTGATGATGTGAGAGGGGCACCCATTAGCATTCTCAAGTGAACAATTGTGTGATAGAGATTTGTGAAATTCCACCTTTGAGAAAGAAATGATGGACATCCTTCATAAGTTCAATACTTTTCATTTGTATCTCATTAGGAGGCACTTCTATATCAAGACAAATCGTCATAGTTTGAAGTATTTTTTGGAACAAAAATTGTTATCACTAGAGAAACACAAGTGGGTAGCTAAGATGCAAGGGTATGATTATCATATCATATACAATAAAGGAAAAGAGAATTAT
This sequence comes from Picea abies, assembly GCA_900067695.1. Classification (NCBI taxonomy): domain Eukaryota; kingdom Viridiplantae; phylum Streptophyta; class Pinopsida; order Pinales; family Pinaceae; genus Picea; species Picea abies. Next base: position 339 of record CBVK0101575910.1, on the reverse strand, counting down.
GTGGTAGTAGATGATTTGTCTAGGAAATATGATGAGGAAGGATCTCTCTTTTCTTTATCCTTACTAGTACCAAATTGGCTTAATGCAGAAGCTTGACGTGAATGGTTGTCTAGTGACATAGTGACTCAATTCATCCAAAGACTTGAGGACAAAAATCCCCCTATGGGTTATACTTAGTAGCTAGATACCTTACAGTCCAAAGGACACATTTTTCTGGTGCAATTTTTTTCTTTAAAAAAGGGATGTTAGAGGAGTTGTGTTCAACCCCTATAGTGAAGTTTGTCAAAGGAACAATGTGTAAATTCTAACCTTGTACAATATCTACTGCAAACTGATATT
>CBVK0101575901.1:0-23815 GCA_900067695.1 Picea abies | reverse complement strand
TAAAGTATGGATATAAATTTATATATTATATCCTAAGTTTCTAAAGGGGGGACAAGAGAGTCCCTTGGGTGCCATGTGTTGAGCCCAGTGGAATATTATATTAATATTCCTAAAAAGATAAAGTATGGATATAAATTTATTACATCTCAAGTTTCCAAAGGGGGGACAAGAGAGTCCCTTGGGTGCCATGTGTCATAAAAGGCACATGCATATATATAATAGGGAGATTTAGAGTAATTCCCATAATTCCTGGATTATTCATTCATCATTCACTCATGATTTCCTACCATCCACTCATTGGTGATACCGTTCGTACCTGTACCTGGTTTTCTACAAGTGAAGAGGTGGGTTGTCAGGTTCGTGGTCAAAGAGGCAGGTTGTCAGGTCCGTGGTCGAAGAAGTGGGTTTTTAGGCTCGTGAGTAGTTTCTCTAGATGAGAAACTACTAGGAATTGTTCTCGAGTGCACTGGGAAATAGCTACAAGGATTTGAGCCTTCTTGTCCGACCTGTTGCTGAAGCCCCAGAAGGGAAGTGGGGCACCCGAGGGACTACTGACCAGAGAAGGGGCACACTTCCTGGGGTGGGACAGACATGTGGGGAATGAGAGACTGTATGCTAGTTGCAATAGTTGGGAGCCTTGGACTGAATGATTATGCTTCTTATCAGACCTTATAATGGCCTAGTATTCCCTTTTCCCTGGTAGAGTTTAGCCCCAGCTCGGGGGTGACCCACTGCTGAGATTATGAGNNGTAGAGTTTAGCCCCAGCTCGGGGGTGACCCACTGCTGAGATTATGAGCATTGTGGTCTATGGATGGGACGAATGTGGAAGGTTTGCATGCAGTTGGTGTTTATTTCCTGAGATAAGTGTCTTTCATGTGCTCATTTCAATTACCGTGTATGTGCAATTATGAGTTTTTTGTCATGAATCTCTATTGTTAAATTCTATATATGAATTGTTATTGTTGCATGCATGTTGTTATTATTTCCACTTAAATTTGTTCTTATTATTAAATTTAATTGTATCAGAATTCATAATTCCATGTGGCGTGGCCCAACTCGGGGCTGGGGACGTTACAAGAGAAATTTGTTGAGTTGTTGATAATGGGGACGTTACAAGGTGGTTTAAATTAGTACTAGAGTTCATAATTTTAAGTGGCATAGCCCAACAAGTGGTTGGGGATGTTACAAAATGAGTATAAACACTTTATACCTTTCTCAAAGAACTCAATAGCACAAAAAACGAGGCAAATCTAACATAGGAACACCTATTGAACACAAATTGAGACAATTTCGTGGCACAAAAATCCATGCAATTGTCCCCCTCTTTGGCATGCATTTCCATGCTCCCTTCCTCATTCCGGGTGCCGGTTTAAATATGGTGTAGAGGCCTAAAGCATGGCCCGGATTCCATGGGAAAAATTAAATACATTAATATTGGAGTCCCTTAACAATAGGCACCCTTGGTGCAACAATTAGAATGTTGGCATGTGTGGGAGGAGGTTGCAGGTTCAAACCCCATAGACCTCTCCCCCTTTGGTGCTTTGTTGTAACTATATGTTAAGTTTGACATATAGTTTGTTTGTTTATTTGTTGCCCCACAAACTTTGGTTATGACATATTAATATATAACATACATGGGATCGGGGACTATGCCCTCGAGCCTATTTTTCCGCCAACTAAACCTTTAACAAACTTAAATAAATTTGATGCCATATACGGTTAAGAACCATAGGGATGGTGTAATGGTGAGGTTGTTGGATTAATGCCCATGAGAGTCGGGTTCGATCCTCTAGGATCACAAATTTTTTTATTTGACCTTAGCTATACTCGACCAATGGGAGACTACCACGTGGTGGTCCCTCATTGCTCCATATGTCCTCCACCTGTATGGTCATGCCATGTGTCCAATGCCAATTGGCCCACCTATGTGCCATTTCACTGTAAGATCTGCTGACCGTGTTTCCACTGTACCTGCCACATGAGAATTGTACAACCTATATGGATTCCACGTATCACCCTTCCAGTGGTGCCACGTGGCACTCTCCTTTTTATCTTTTGCCCCTTTTCTTGAAAACTTCAAACGACCATAAATTTCTCATATGACGCTCGTTTGAGGAGATCCACACACTATTGGAAAGCTCTCGTCGATCTCTGCTCGTTTGAGGAGATCCACACACTATTGGAAAGCTCTCGTCGATCTCTACACAATGAAGTCATTTTCAAGAGAATTTGAGATAATAAATTTTTTAGCATTATGGATCCTCTTGGATCATGGAGTGGGGGTCTAATTCAATGAGGAACGAACATCTGTATGTGCACAAGTGCATGGAATTGGGGCGCTCTAAACTGTATAAGTGTTATCTAGCATAAAATAGAGGAGGTTTTCCTAGGGTCTCTCTGGTGTTGCACTGCTAGTAATTTGATTTTAAAGTATGCTTGGGTTCTTACCACTAACTCTGCTGGTCTAATTTTATACAAGGTGGTAGGTTCAATTTCATAGGAATTGGGGAGTTCTACTTTCATGATTGTCACAATTTAGGAAGCAATGTGTTGGGACCTCTATTCTCATAATTTGAAAAGTGTGGTAGGAAGCTCAATTGGACAGTTATGGACAGTGATGACCTTCATGAGATTAATAAGGTACTCCATAGACATGAGGATCAGGTTACCCAGGCCAATAACAGTTCCATATTGCCTCTCTTCTCCAAGGTAGCAGAATTGGAACATTCATATGCCACTCAAAGTGTCAATCATTTGAGCCTTCTCCTTTCATAAAAGTATTGGATTGATACTTTGGAAGTAGAATGTGGGAGGTTGCCAGTATTACTTGCCTCACAGTGGATGGAGAACCTCTCTTTGGCTTCGAATAACTAGGGAAGTCAAAGCTATGTTCATGGAGGAGGAATTCAGGAAAATACAATCTTTCAAAATATGGAACCAATGGACATGGAATGTGTAGGCATTGAGGACATTGTCGAGGAGCAGGAAGATCAGGGAAATGTGCAATTTTAATAATGTTTTTTACAGTTAAATGTATTTTGGATCAATTCATTAGGCAAACAACTTGTAGGAACACTTGGAACTCTAGTCTGGTGCACCTATTTTTCTCTATAGACTTAAATATAAGAATGTTCTTTGTATGGGGAAGTCCAAAAATAGTTAATGTATTCATTTTTAGCCTCGGCGTAGCTTCTAACAGGGGCCCTTTAAATTTTGTAAAAATTTAGGGGGAGTTGTTGGAGCCCAACACAACCCTAATCTAGATGATCAAAAACATATATGTGTTTCTTGACTAACATAAATAATAAAATCAACATTGTTGAAATAAGAACGAATTCTTGTGAGCTCCATATTGAAACATGGCATTGGAAAATTCTTAAAATGTGGTGGGTCAAAATAATTTGTCATATTTATGACACTAAGAGGGTTGAATATGAAAAAAACTTTCACTTAGAACAATATTGACCTTCCTAACCTTTTAACTCATCAAAACTATGGTGATTTAGGAATTCTTCTCTTAAAGCTAATCAAGCACATAAATAAAATTCTAAAGCAAAGCAAGTAACTCCTTACATTTTTAAAGGTCCAACAAACCAAAGTTAATGTCAATGGACGTTAATAACCATCATCATCATCATCATACTTTATATAACTAAACTTCCTAAGGTTATGATACTTATCCTATATAGTTAGATTCATTTAATTTTATTATTTTCTTTATATTTATATTTATATTTATACTATCTTACATCTTTTGAATATAAAGCTTATTTACTTGAACTTTCTAATGTTTTTATTGTATATTCTACTTTTATTGTAATTCTTGTATTTTATTTTATATTATTCTTATTATAATTTAATTTTTTTATTATATTAATTTATAATTAATTTAATTAAATTAAAATAGAAGAAAAAAATTGAAAAAAATTGAAGGGAGAAAAAATATAATGAGTCACATTGAATCTTATTTGGTTGATAATGTTGGGATACAAATTTGGTTGATCTTCCAACCATTGTCTCTAATAAGGGTATTTGATATTTTTTCAATCTCAATTACTTCTTTAAACTTTTTTGTTGTAAAAATGGTCAATCTTCACCAATAGTTTGGTTTCTTTAGTGCAAATATGATGCCTTGTCTTGTCTAAGTGTTCAACCAATGTAGATGGAAGAACATGATTGTGCTTGATATTAGTTGCATGTTCCTGGATTCTAATCTTGATGGAAAAACTAGTTTCACCCATGTAAGATTTTCCACACGAGTAAAGGAATCATATAGACACCTTTTTTCTTATAATAAGTCTATGATAAATGGTTACTAAGAGAATATAGAGCTATGATGTTACAATAGGGGAAGTAAGGGTGATTTCCTTTGGGAAATAATGATGCCATGCATCAAATGAATGGTTCCTCCACTCTCTTTGGGAAGACCATTGGAGTTCTTCCATTGTTATCCATTCTTAATTGTTCATTGCCCTTAAAAGATGATGATGGTGCTTCTTGTTCCTTGTCTTCTAGGAATTTTGATTTCTTAGCATTAAAAATCTAACTTATTCTTGGTGGGTGGTTTTTTGGCTTACCTTCAAAACCATTTCACTACGATAATGGAATGCTAAATGGAAAGATATTATTGTAGAGAGCTTGTCGATGCATATTGTAGACAAAACTACCAGAATGTTTATGTTGTATCTTGACTTTGAAAGCGAAAGATTACCATACCATGTTTTTACTAGAAGACAACTAGTAGATAGACTCTCCTTCCTTGCACTAGAGCAGTTTCTTACATTGATGTCCTAAGGCATTGTACACCAAAGAAGAGATAGGTTATGCTTGTATTGTGATTGCCTGAGAGGAAGAGGTCCATGGCTGATTGGATCTTGTTTGAGATGCTTGAGGGAATGGTTGTGAGAGATTTCATTGATTCATGAGCACTTTGGGTTGGGTTGATGATTTTAAATGGATGTAAAATAAACATTTAATGGTTGTGACTTAGATAAAGACAAAATAATTTGCAATTGGGAGTTTGAAACAAGGCTATTCGGAAGGGTTAAGAGGCTAGATAACCAAAGTTTGTTGCTATGGAAGTTGATGAAGAGGTAAGACGTTGCATTTTAATGTGAAGGTCCCCACACTGACTCAACCAACCACCCACTCACCCGCAAAGGTGTCGTGTTGCGAATGTAAGAGCCAAAGAAGACACAAACAAGAGGAACATCGAAGTGGGACACTGCTAGTAAAGATGAATTGGGAAATGTTGAGTGTTGCAAAAGGGGAACTAAAGGGATGAGGATGCCTAACCTTCCAGTTACCCAAAAAAATTCATATTGTTGGCTTTAAATTCATGCATGACAATGTAGAAGGAGTTTTTTTTTTAGGAATTAGTAAAAGAAAGTTGATCAAATTTTTGTTAAGTAAATTACTAACACTTCATAGAACCAAATTTTTTTTGTAATTATGCAACTACCAAAAATAAAATATTAAGCACAACCATTCAATACTTAAGGATTTGGAAACTTCTTCCTCATCACTATAAAAACCACTATAACAATAACCATGAATATTCTTCATCTAAATTTTATAAGAAATTTGGAAATTTAAATATTTGATTTTCATATTAATTTGTATTTGTAATATATATATGAAATTTTCATAATTTATACATAGTAAGTTTTAAATTTGATGTTTAATTGCAACGAAATTGTGCTCCCAAATAATATATAAAATGAAATTGACGTAACATAAACAATAAGACAGATAAAATTCAAAAATTGAAGAAGTAGCGTTGAAAACACATAAAATAATAGTTAATGAAAATTAATAATAGCTAAATCGTTGAAAAAATATAGATAAATATATGTATAGTCAAGTGCATAAAACTATATAAATATGTTTTGATATTTGAATTGATGGATGCCTGTTTTGTTTGTTTTTTAAATAAATATAATTTTAATTATTAAACATTCAAATTATAATGTTAAAATAATATATGTTTTGATATATAAATTAATATTCTTTTAATGTAATTTTAAATATGTCATATTTTATTAAATGATATTTGAATTTTATTTTAATTTATAAATGAATATAATCTGAATTATTTAATAATAATAAAATTTTAAAGTTATTGCAAGGTTACATATCAAATTAGTATGAGACTTTTTTATTTGTGAAACAAGAAACCTTCTTTCCTTAATAATTTAACTGTTATACATATTCTACTTTTTTGAATTTGAATTATTGTTTTTAACATTTTAAATAAAATATTATACTTGACTTAATTTATAATTTTTATATTTATTAAGAGTTTAAATTATTTTAAAAGTTTGAGATATTATTTTGATAATTTATTTATACATAAAGATATATGTTTTTTTTTTTTAAATATAAATGAGTAATTATTTTTATTAAAAAAGAGTTGTCATTTAGTTAGACAGTGACCTTCCTACCCTATGCCTATTACCGTTAATTCAACATATATATATGGCGACCTAGCAAAAACAAATAACACTACAAAACATAATTAAAATTGGTCCACTTGAAAATTCTTCCTTTTTACATCAACTTAAGATTTTGCCCTTAAAGCAATTGATTATTTAACCATTTCAATTCTTCCTTTTTACACCAACTTGAGATTTTGCCCCTAAAGCAATTGATTATTTAACCATCCCAATTGAGACTATTGTGTTAACCACTCTTGAGATAAGATCTTGAATTGGAAAACAAGTGTATTGAACCAATGTTGTGTCCTCTTTCATCTTTAAAGGGACAAGATGAAATTGGAAAACAAGTATATTAAATCAATGTTGTGTCCATTAACATCGAGATAGCTAACTTAGTCTTCAAGAGAGGACTATCAAAACCACATGAAGACTCCCAAATAATCCTAAAGCGACTAAACCTCTCCATTGCCACTGATATTGAATGAAAACAAACGTATTTGCATGGGGCTTTAACTCCAATTTTATTCCTACATGCTTGAGGTGACACTCGTGAAATTTGAATTGTGCTATGAATTAAAATTCAAAATAACAAAGTCATCATTTAAAGGACAGTGAAACAATACCTCACAAATTAATTCTATAAATCCCTTCTCTTAGTCAAACTCCCTTCTTTATTTCCTTTGACATTGGCTAACTAGTTGTTTCTATAAATCCCTTCTTTCAATCAAACTCCCTTTTTATTTCCTTTGGCATTGGCTAACTAGTTGTGTTTTTGCAACACTAAAAGAGTTCAATTATTTCAAAGCCCTCAACTAAAGCATTAGATTTATGACAAATCATTTCTATATGAATATCTTGTTGAGATAACATCGTTGTGACATAGTTTACTCCTCTCGCCTTAATCAACACATTGTGGTTATCAACACAACTACTACAAACACCAATAGAACTCAAAATTGACTTGGCATCCACTACACTATGCACGTGCTTATCACATGCCAAAAATATGGAAGATGTCCCACCAACGATAACATAAAATGGCTCAAAGCCCCTGAAACAATTAAAAGTCCATTGTTATAAGAAAGAGAGATTAGCGTTAGGCACTGAAGTCCTTAGGAGTAAGGGACTTACAAAACAAAACCAATACACGTGCTTTGCTTTCAATGTAAGCAAAGGAAGATCAAAAGGGTAATAATAACTAAATACAACTGCACACCTATGTTCACCAATAAACGTTCACAAATTAGATATTCAATTCGAAAAACACACGACTCAGAATGCACCCCACTTCTATACACCCACGTTTCCAACGTCCTCCTTTCAAACAACCTCTGCTTTGCTCGAATGGCCGGATTGGACGCGTGGCGTGCCGCTCATAGACACGTCATCCACGTTCCATGATACTCACGTTCTTTTTTACTCTACTCAACGTCGGAGACTCGCTGGCGATAAAACTCTAACGTCGGAAAAGCAACTGCAGGTGACTTGGGCGGCCAAGAAAGCAAAAAAGGCACCATGCGGCGGCAGCTGATTTGTGCGGATCTGACAGCAAAGCATCGGCAGCTGATTTGGGTGGTTGTCAAAGAAAGCAACTCCAACCTGTCACTACAGCTTTTCTCTTCCCACGGGGCCTTTATAACCTCACTACACCCCCACCAAAACCGGATTGTCTGCACAATTAAAAAAAACATTATTCTATGTATTGAATTGGGAGGGAATCGGAATCGAACTAGAGATGGGGAGAGCCCAGGAACAGAGCTGGGTGAGGGGTGCCATTGTTGGGGCCGGAGCTTCTGGGACAGTCAGCCTCGCCATGAGCAGCTCTAATGGCCAACTCTTTGCAATCAAATCTCCGCAGCCGGTTTTAGTGCCACTTTGGACAATGAGTACCAGATTTTGCGGTGCCTCGATTCTCCATACATCGTTCGCTGTCTAGGGAGCTCTTACAGCTTCGAGAACGATGCTGGGGTGCACAATTTGTTCATGGAGTACATGCCAGCAGGCAGCTTGGGGGATCTGCTGAGTAAGTTTGGAGGGAAGCTGCACGAATCAGTGATCAGAGCATACACACGCGGCATCCTTCGTGGGATCGATTACCTACACAGTCAGGGGATTGTGCACTGTGATATCAAGGGGAATAATGTTCTTGTGGATGCCAATGGTGTGAAGCTTGCTGACTTTGGTTCTGCCAAGAGGTTTGCTGATGAGGAGNTGCTGATGAGGAGAAGGGCCAGGAGGCCCTGCAATTGAGGGGAACCCCTCTGTGGATGGCTCCAGAGGTGGTGAACCAGGTGGAGCAGGGGCCCGCTTCTGATATTTGGTCTGTCGCCTGCACTGTGCTTGAGATGGCCACTGGCAGGCCTCCATGGAGCCACGTTTCCAGTCCCCTCGCTGCAATGTATCGGATTGGTTGCACGGAGGAGCTCCCTGAGTTGCCTGCATGGCTTTCACCTCAGATCCGGGATTTTTTAGAGAAATGCTTTCGGAGAGATCCCAAGAAGAGATGGACCAGTGCAGAGCTGTTGAACCATCCTTTCCTAAATGAGGACTGCTGTGCCATGGAAGCAGAGGAGGCCATTAGGGGTCCGGGATCCCCAACTAGTTATTTGGATTTTAGGAATCAAGTATGGGATTCCTACTCTTCTCAGACTGTAACTCCCATTCTGTCACTCAGCATCCCTAGCCCAACTGGGGAATGCAATGTGGAGGTGAATAGATCAGTTGAGCAATGCCCAAGACCTTCTCCCAGGGACAGAGTGATGGCACTGGCCGCAGATTGTAAATTTGAAGGTGTTGCTAAAAGGCCTAATTGGATCACATGCCCCAATGGTCAGTGGACTGTTGTGAGATCTTCCAGAAGGAAATCTCCAACTTCAGATAAACCTCTGTTAAAATCAGACATTAGTAATGGCTCCTCCATCCAGGAGCTTCCATTCACAGAAGAAATGTGTAGTACCAGCTTGGAAGCTGTCAATTGGGAGGAGTTGCAGCCAACAGGTGAACTAGATCAATGCTTGGAGGCTGCAGTCTCTGCAGCACAACCTCAACATGAACCAGCTTCCAGCACTTCTGCCCAGACTCTGCATGATAACTCGTTTTCAGTGGCTGTGACATCCTATTTGATTAATGAAACTTGGGAACTGTATCAAAACTCATGTCAGAGCATGGCTGGTGGTGGTCCTGGCATTCATAACAGATTAGTGATTGGAGAAACGTTTTTATGATAAGTGGTCCTCTATTACTCCTGCAGGAGCAGCTAACTGCTCCTGTTGTAGTAGTATGTGCAGTACACAATTTTGTATTTGCAATTTTGCATACAAGCATGATAAAGCGGCAGTTGTACATTAGCTGTAGAGTAGATACTTTTGTAAATTTGGTTCAAAGTTAATTCCAGTTGAGTTTTTTGGCTACATATATGATTTCTTGATCGACCATGTTACTGGAATTCTCCTTTTTTGTTTTTGGCATGTATATAAAAACCAGGACTATCACCTAACATCATATCTTGATATCTCACATAACATCAGGAAATTCTCAGAGTTACCATACTTCACAGCCCAAATGACCTTTTTATTGTTTTGCTCGCCTGGTAATTGAAACATGAAGATATCGTTCACAAACTAATGCTTAATACCACTAGTTGAGATTTTAAAATCTTCAACTGTGTGCCCTCTATTTTTCATAGCAAGCCCTCACTTTAATCACCATCCAATCTTTCTTCTCTTTTGGTTTTTCTTTAATGTTTTGGCTTTTATTTGTATTTTCATTTTGTTATAGGTTGTTTTATTGTAATTAGATTATTTAGTTTAATCAAGTTATAATTAATTTGATAAATTTAGTTTAGTCAAATTAGTTTATTTAAATATTTAAATTCAAAATTTAATTTTAATTTGGAATAAATTTAAATTTGATTTTTCAATTAACTCTATATTTTAGAAAAAAAAAATCTAGAATCCCTACAAAAGCTTAGAGCAAGATATCTACAATATGAAAAATGAAGGTAGTATCTTTATGTTATGAGACTTTAATGCTAATAGTACAAGTAATCAAGCTATTATTTTAAGAAATGATTCCAACCCGAATCTTCTATGGCTAGATGAAGACCTTGTTTTGGCTAGTAGATACAAAAGAAACTTTGAAGACTTTATCGAGAATTTGTTTGATAGTGAGCTAATCATGCTTTGTACTTCTCAAGAGTTAATAATTTGCAATGGTCTAAGGAAGTGGTCGAAATCTAATAGGATGACATGTATCCAAGGGCTGGGTAGTAGTGTCGTTGATTATGTAATTTCAAATATCCCCATATCCAAAAAAATAGTAAACTTTCATTTTTTAGATGACCACGGAAGTGACTCTGATCATAGACCTTTAACCCTAACTCTAAACTTTTACATGCACAAAACCTCCATTGAAGAGCTAACCAAAGGCACTTATTTTTTGACAAACATAAAGCAAATCTTTTCTTAAAAGACTTAAATAATGTTTTAAATCTCATATTGTATAAGAACAATATTGAAGATGTTATAGGAAATTTACAACAATCCTCTCTACTTCTATTAACAAATTCTCTATTGAGGTGATATGTAAAAAGAAAAACAATGCAACTAACCCTTGGTATGATAACGAATGCAAAATTGCTAGAAAATCAATTAGGGATGCTTCCAATGCGTCATTAAGATCTAATAAGATAAATAGATGCAAAACCTTAATTAAAAGAAGAAAAAAAAGACTATATAACTAGAAAGCAAGAGAAACTTTTGCACATATTTAAGATAGATTATTATAAATTCTGGAGGCAAATTCTAAATCGTAAAACTGAAGAAAATAATAGTATTCCCTTCAAGGATTGGAATTCCTACCTTAAAAATATTTACGAATCCCCTAATGTCATGGAAAATATTCCAAACATTTCTACATAGCATGAAATGTTTTCTATACAAGACATTAAGTTTGGGGTTAAGCAACTTGCAAAAGAAAAACTAAGGACATCAAAGGTTACCAAGAAATATTAAAAATAGGAGGACTTGTCCTCATCCCTCACATATATAAGCTTTTGGATTAGCTATCCAACAAGGCTTTTCAAAACCTTGGACTCAAAGCCTCATTGTACCGATTTTTAAATTTAGTGGGAATAAAAGCAATCCCTCTAATTATAGGACCATTATGATTAGCTCCATTTTAGCTCATCTATGTGGAACTATTTTGGAAAAGAAGATCGATACATGGTTTGAAATCCATGGAAGAAGAGCTAAAGGATAGGTCAAGTTTAGCGGCTACCATTCAACTATGGACCACCTTGTTATGCTTATGATCATTGCAGAGGAGTGTTGCAATGATAAAACCAATCTCTTTTTCTGTTTCATTGATTTTGGAAAATCTTTTGACACCGTGCCTAGGAATAACCTTTGAAATAGGTTAGAAGAGCTTAAATTCCCTTTCGAGTTAAGAGCTACTGCATTAAGGTTGTATGAAAAAGTTGTTGCCAAGTTTAGGAACACCAAGGGCTAGTCGAAAGAAATTAATTGTAACATATAAGTCAAGAGAGGTTGTTCCCTATCCCCTACCCTTTTCGACATCTATATTGACAAGTTAAAAGATTGTTTGGAGAATGCTGTCGTGTCAGCTCAAATCTCGCTAGTATAGTCATCATCCTTGTTCTTTATGTTGATGATATTGTTCTTATGGTGAAAAGACCCTATGACCTAGGTAAGCAACTAATAATCCTCAAGGACTTCTACTCTAGTATGGGTAAGCCTATGAACACTGACATAACAAAAGTTCTGATAATTAAATCCAAAATGATATGTCATGCTAGGAGTGGGAAGAAATCATAACTCCACGGGATGATTATTCCATTAACTTGAAGCTTAATAAACACACAAAGTGTAACTCTTGGTCTTCTCCAACATATGACTCTTTTTATCACCTATGAAGCTTCACATGTACATTACTGTTACAAAAATCACAATCCTAAGGAATATATGTCCAACATTACCCCTCTTAATCTGAAGGGGTGTGTGTGAGTCCAAGCATCATTCTGAACTTCTTAATTTTTTCTCTTCCAAGCGCTTTGGTAAAGATGTCCGCAATTTGCTCATTTGAGGAACAATGTCTCAAGTGAGTAGTCATGGCCTCTACATGATATCAAATCAGGTGATACTTTGTGTTGAAGTGCTTTGTTCGATCATGGAATCTAGGATTCTTGGCCAACTTGATTGAAGAAATACTGTCAACTAGAAGAAGAGTATAATTTACTTGTTTATCCTGCAAATCTTCAAGTATTTTCCTGAGCCACACAATCTCCTTTGTCACTTATGCAGCTGCCACATATTCAGTCTCTATTGTGGAATATGTTGGAACTGATTTTTTGCGTGATCTCTAGGAGACAACTGCTGATCCAAGACTCATGAGATAACATGAATTTGATAGTCCATTTTCCTTATCCCCATCAAAGTATGAATCAGAATATCCAATCAGGTTGAACTCATCCACCTTAGAGTACTTGATTCCAAAATCTTGAGTTACTTTCAAGTATTTCAGAACTCTTTTTGTAGCAGACCAACGCCCTTCACAAGGATTTTGCATGAACCTGGAAAGAATCCCCAAAACAAATGAAATGTTTGGTCTTGTGGTGGTAAGATAGTTAAGACTTCCCACAAGCTGTCTATACTTAGTTGCATCTTCAAATTCATTCCCTTATTTTGATGTGAGTTTCAAATTTTGTTCCATTGGAGTAGAAACATGATTGCACTTAGCCATGCCAAACTTATTCAAAATTTCTTCAATGTACTTCTTCAGAGAGATGAATTTGTACCTTGGATTTTGAATCACCTCAATGCCCAAATAGTAGTGAAGATGTCCCAAATTTTTCATTTTGAATCCTTTCTTAAAAATATTTCTTTATGGATGCAATGTAGCTTTGATTGTTCCTTGTTATCAACAAATTATCTACATATACTATAAGATATACAACAATTTTGCCAACTTTCTTAACAAACAAAGTTGCATCATCAAGATTGAAATGCTTGAAATTCAATTTTAGAAGATGCTCAATTAACTTTTCATACCATGCTCGTGGTGCTTGTTTCAAGCCATATAAGGATTTTATTAGATTGCATACCTTATGTTCTTGTCCCTTCACAACAAATCCTTCTGGTTAAGACATGAACACATTCTCTTTCAAGTCTCCATTCAGGAAATCAGTCTTCACATCCATTTGATGAATTTTCCATCCATTTTGTGCTACCATGGAATATAGAGTGCGGATGGTAGCCCATTTTGCTATGGGGGGAAAATTTTCCTCATAATCAACACCTTCTTTCTGTGCAAATCCTTTTGCCACGAGCCTTGCTTTGTATCAACACCTTCTTTCTGTGCAAATCCTTTTGCCACGAGCCTTGCTTTGTTTTTTTCAAGTGAGCCATTTGATCTGTACTTGTTCTTGAATACCCACTTGCAGTCGATTGGTTTGGTTCCCAAAGGAGAATCCACCAACTTCTGTATCCCATTCTTGATGAGAGAATCATATTCCTTTTGCATGGCTTCTTTCCATTCATCATGAGAAGTGACTTCTTTAAAGGAAGTCAGTTCATGGTTAGTAGATAAATTCAACTCACAATCATATGAAACATCAATGTCATCTACATCAGCTAAGTTTGAATTACCTCCATCTTGTCTTGAGGACATTTTAGTTCCTATCTTTCGAATCTCATCAGGATGAACACTTTCAAGTGTTTTTGTGAGCCATTTTAGTGGACCTTTATGAGATGGTCCAGGTTTCTTAGTTGATTGAGATGGTGTTGAGTTCTCATCAAGCCTTATTTTTTCAATCCTCTTGATCATATCATCCAAATGAACTTTAGGTTCTGATGAAGTGGCATGAACTTCTTCATGAGGGGAATATGGTGCTTCAAAAGGAGATTCCAAATATTGACCCAAGATAGGGATCCCCCCTTCAATATGTGGAATTGCATCATTAAATTCATGATATGTCTTTACACGAGTGAATCTGTCCAGATGATAAAGCTGCCTCTCAATAGTTTCATGTTTCTTAGAGGATTCAAGAAAGATCATATCTCTAGAAAGGATGAATTTCTTATTTTTCTCATCATAAAGACAATACCCCTTGGTGATATTTGAGTACCCCAAGAAGATGCACTTTTGACTCCTTGCATCGAGCTTGCATCTTTACTCCTTAGGAATCAAGGCATATCAAGTGGAACCAAAGACCCTGAGATGCCTCACCGAAGGAATGTTTCCATACCACATTTCATAAGGATTCTTGTTTTTAGTGGCATGATATGGACACTTGTTTTTGACATAAACTGCACATAGAATTACATCAACCCAAAACGTCAATTTAACATTCTTGAAAAAAATCATGGAATGAACCATATTTAGGAGTGTCATGTTCATTCGTTCAACTACACCATTTTGTTGGGGATTGTATGGAATTGTAGTTTGATGTTTGATCCCATGTTGGCGAAGGTAGCTTTCAAATTCATTATATGTATATTATATTATGTTATTAGTGCGAAGAGAGCCAATACAAGATTGTGCTTCATTTTGAATCCACACATGAAATTTTTTAAATGTTTCAAAAGCTTGTGATTTATCTTTCAACAAGTACACCTAACACATCCTGGTGTAATCATCAATAAAAGACATAATATATTTATTCCATTTTCATAAGGAACATGCATAGGGATGCAAAAATCAAAATAAATCAGTTCAAGTTTTCTACATGCTCTGGAAGTAGAATCATGGAATGCATGTTTTCTATTCTTTCCAAGGATACAAGCATCACATTGTTACACTTTCCTAGGAATAGTAGGAAAACAAGAAACACCATTCTTTCTTAATAAATGAAGATTGTCATATTTTATATGAAAAAATCTAGCATGCCACAAAAGACTAGATAACATTATACCTTCACCATCATCAGAGAGGTATGCAACATTTTGTGTATGGGAAGATGCCCCATTCAACTTCAGTAGTCTTCCATCTTCCATTTCGGTCATAACAAGCATGTTATTAGAATCCTTTCATATTTCAACTTTGCCACCGATCATATGAATAGAGTGGCCTTGTTGTTGGATATGCACAGAGGACAACAAGTTCCTTTTCATCTCAGGAAGATAGAGCACATTATGTGGAAGAAAATCTGGGAATCCAAGAAACTTGAGATTGATGGTGCCCATTCCCAAGGGTTTTAAGCTGGACTTGTTTGCAAAATAAACTATTCCATCTACATTTTCATTGAAGTCTTCAAAGAAGTCTTTTCTAAATGTCATGTGAGAGGTTGTGCCCGTGTCAAGAAGCAATGCATCTTTCCAAGTAGTATATGCAGTGATAAATAAGACTTTTGTTACTCCTATATTGCAATGGGAAGATTTAGGTGGATTAACTTTTGTCGTTTCTGAAGGTTTACCTTTGTCCTCTTTCTTACTTTGTCTATCTTCTTTGATCTTATCCCATGGAACTCTGTAGTCATATGCTTCGTGTGACCCATTCTTTTTGCAACAGGTACAATGAAGATTGGATCTATCACCTTGGTTGTGTCTACCCCCCTACCTGGTTTACTCTTGTATTTCTGAGCAAGGTAAATTGTCTCTCTAGTTGGAGTAGTTGAATTCTTTCTAAAGGATTTCTCGTGATCAACAACTTTCTTCACCAGCTTGTTAAATGTGATTGATTGCATTTGATCACTTACTTGTAGTGATTCAAGGTAGTGAGAACGTGTAGGAGAGGGAGATCAATCATCACTCTGATGGACTCAATGTCATGCATTATGGATTTGATTTTTGAAGCTAAAACCATAGGGTCATCATTCTTCAACTCTAGGTTGAAGAGATTAAATATTAGTTGTATGAGTTCATGTTCAGGATGTGAGTCATACAATTCATTAAATCTCTTCAAGGCGCCATAAGATTCACTAATAAAAGAAATATGACGACTCACCTCCTCACTTACTGTCAAGAGATTAAATATTAGTTGTATGAGTTCATGTTCAGGATGTGAGTCATACAATTCATTAAATCTCTTCAAGGCGCCATAAGATTCACTAATAAAAGAAATATGACGACTCACCTCCTCACTTACTGTCGCAAAGATTACAACATATGTCTTTTGGTGTTTGTCTTCCCATATTTCACGCTCTTTGTTTGAGGTCAGAATGGTTGGTCTACTACTAGCTATGCTACTTTTTCTGCTACTCTTCCTCTTTGATTCTGAGGCTTCTTCTTCACTGATTTTTCCGCTCTAAGGGATTGTTTCTGCTTTGCAAATGTATTTCAATAGATCATTGAATATCAATGTGCTCTTGATATTCTTGTACCATTCTCTGTAGTTTTCCTTTCCATTTAGAACCATGTCGACAATGGAGATGATAGAATTCATTCTTCTTCCTTCACACACGTTAGCAAGGGAAAATACAATGAAGTGGCACCAATAGAAATCAATATTATATTGCTATTGCACCAAGAATGCAATGAAATTGTATCAATAATACTAAGTTGTTGCTTGTGCAAATAAATATTCTCCTCCCCACCCCAGAAGAAATGAGTCTCAACAAAACTCCAGTAATCAAAGAAAATGTTTGGAAGTAGCCAAATGGAGACACCATCTAGACCGTGTGAATTCGTGCGAGTGGACTCCAATACCCACGAGCGTTAATACAAGAAATACTCTGTTTTAGAATTTAGGGTTTACCAAACAACAACCAACAACAGGTTGTAGCCTGCGAACTAGTGTGAGAAAGGTCTATGATTTTGATACGATAAATGTAGTTGTGGGAAGGTAGAGCCAAGAATTCAATTCGACAGGCAGTCGAATGGTCTCATAACAAAGTTGAAAGTAAGGTCGATGGTCAAGGATAACTATAGTTTCTCAGTTCGGGGTGAGTATGATTATGTGAGAGTGTAATTCAGGGTTGCGAGTTGCCACTTATTGAAATCATGACGTCTCTTGCAGTGGATACATTTACAACCAAGAGACTATGAAGGAATCGTTGCAAGAGGAGATTGAAAGGTCGATAGTCAGTTCTTGTGAAATCATGAGTGATACCAATGATAATGATATTTGGTATGGTTTCCAACATGAGTGATTGTTCTCCAACAACATTAAGCTGAGGTCGAGGCAGTGACTGAGATAAGAATGAGTGCGTACACAAAAATAGGGTGCACACAAAAGAAGGACAACCAACGAGGAGATGGATATCTGTATTAGGGTTAGCTTTGCAAAGAATAAACAAGAGCGTAGGGGGCATAGAGATAGGAAGACCAACAAAGGAGTTTTAGCAAGCTAGGAAAGTTCCATAGAATCTATTCATGGATTTAACCAGGCTTTGATACCACTGTCAGGACAAGAATGGGCATAAATCATAACTCCATGGGATGATTATTCCAGTAGCTTGAAGCTCAATAAATATACAAAGTGTAACTGTTGGTCTTCTCCAACATATGACTCTTCTTATCACCTATGATGCTTCATATGTACATTATTGTTACAAAAACCACAATCCCAAGGATCACGTGTCCAACAGGATAACCTACAATACTTTTGTATATGAAAACAATAGCTTAGAGGAAGTGCCTTCATACAAATATCTTGGAATCGATATTCATCACAAGCTCATTTGGAACTATAGCGTTGAGAAAAGGATAAATGGAAGGTGGAAAGCTTATTACAGGCTTGAAAAGAATTGTAAATCAGTGGGCCTTCGACTTTGGGATTAAAATAAAATCCTCTTTCATACTCTTGTCACTCCAGTTATCTTATATGGATGTAAAGTTTGGGATTGCAGTATCTCTAGAGAATCCAGGAGAAACCTAGAACATATCTAAAAGAATTGTATAACTTATAATCTCAAAATTAAGGGCAATACATTGATGTAGGAGCATCATCAACAAAGCCCACGTGGAGGGACAACTCAGCTCCATAGCGTGCCTTTTTAATTATTGGGAATTTGAAAACTGGAGTTTCCTGAAGATTCATTTTGAACGGATGATTGAATAAGAGTGAAACGCTCGGAAACTAGATGATCGCAAGAGATCTGGGAGTTTCACTCCTAGACTTTAATGTAACGAAGTTGGAGTAGTTGTTAGTTGTTAGTTCGATAGGAGAGGTAGTCAGAGGGAACCCTAGAGGACCTCTTGTATATGTAGATGCATGTTATGCCTAAATGAGGCTGCTGCAAATTAGTAGGAGATTGTTGTGATTTAGTTATCGTTTTTCATAGTTGTAGCCATTTACATTTGAATGAATATAACATAGGAAAATTGATCCAATGTAGGGTGTCGCTAGTGTTTACAGTCTTTCTGTTATTTTGTGTTTCATGAATGAAGGAGTCATATAAATGAATGTATGAAACTGTGAGATGTTTGTATAAAATTGTTTCTCTTCGTTGAGTTCATGCAAGTCATGCATACAGTTCATAAGAAGTGCATTGACAGAGTCTATTTTGACTCATAAGCTCAAAAAAGATAGTGTGAACTTTCCATTTGCAAGGAGTGAAAAAGGACTGCTGCAAGGTGTGCACAGTCACCCACAAGAAGTTAAGTCTTACGTAAGAATCTGTTGCAAGGAGTACACAGATCTGAAATTCGACTAAGTAACGAAATGGCCCTTAGAGGAGTCAAAGGGCTTGAGAGAAAAAGCTCAAGAGAGATAGCGCAAGGAGTGTGCGCAGAAGTGAATTTACTTCAAGTTCACAAGCTTGGGAGGAGTACTGCAAGTTTGCATGTGGAGCACAAGCGTGCGTCAGAGCCGAGGTCAAATTTTATTGTCAAAGCTCAGGAGGAAAAGCGGAGTCGAGACATTTTTCAACCAGTTTCACAGGAGAAGATTCAAAGACCAAAACCTTTGAACACTTAGAAAATTTTCCAAGTCCAGGAGAACAAAGAAACTCAAGAGGAGGAGCGACAACAACCGTCAGATTGGATGTAGGAAGAGATCTAGACCGTTAGATCAGGGTCCAGGATGAAGAAGGAATGCATGAGGGGAAGAAATAGATCCCAATCATAGGATCTAAGAGCAGAGGATCGACATTCATCCGATCAAGGTAAATTGCATGGACCTTAACCCTTGGTGTGCACAGGAGAGTGAACTTGCCAAAGTTTCGAAGTCCCGAAGTGTTTAGGGACCGTCCCTCATCCAAGGGGGTAGGTGGCGTAAGATCTATACCTCTGGGAGTTCATAGATCAGGAGGAGGCGAAATAGCCGAAGAGCCGAAATATATTTTGGTCGTTGATCGCCAAGGGGTTACACATCAACAGATTAGAGGCTCTTGGAAAGGTCCCTTCAAGGATTTCAATGGAGATTTGAAACTCCCGTGGAAAGGTCCCTTCAAGGATTTCAATGGAGATTTGAAACTCCCGAAACTCGAAGTCCGAAGTGAATTTGAACTGTCAGATCCAGAAAGACGTGTGATGACAGATCGTGAGTTTCAGGAGGAAGCAAAGGTGGAGTGTTGAGAGTCCCAAAGTCTGAATAGACGAAGTAGTTGGGGACCGCCGATATGTAGGAGGACACGCGTCAACCGATCGTGTGCTCTAGATAAAATGCTCCGGGAAAAAGCGAGTGAGGAGAAGTTGAGGATTGAGATTTCTAAAGTCCGAAGGCCCGAAGGAATCACATCTGTCGATCTACGAGAGACACACATCAATAGATCGTGAGCTCTGGGTGGAAACATTGTGGAGAAAGTAAGGTTTGAGAATTGAAACCTCTGAAACCCAAATCACGAAGCAAATCACGACCATTGATTTGAAAAGGGACATGCGTCGATAGATCAAAAGGATCTGAGAATGTGTGATCCAGAGGAAAGGAAGGAAAGGAGGCGGATTTGAACCATCCATTTGCCAGGGACAGGTGTCAACAGATCTTCCACTTCGAAAGATTTCCATTAAATCACGAAGCAAATCACGACCATTGATTTGAAAAGGGACATGCGTCGATAGATCAAAAGGATCTGAGAATGTGTGATCCAGAGGAAAGGAAGGAAAGGAGGCGGATTTGAACCATCCATTTGCCAGGGACAGGTGTCAACAGATCTTCCACTTCGAAAGATTTCCATTTCAAAGGGAGAAAGAATTGAGAGTTGAAACTCCCAAAGCCCGAAAGGTGAAATCAACAATAGTTGTTGATTTGAAAGGAGGGTACGTGTCGACAGATCGTTGAGATTTGGGAACGGGCATGAAAGGAGGAGAGAAAGTAGAAAGGGAGGACATATCTCATCCGTTGATCATGAAACATTGACGAGGTTAGAAGATCGACGGTCGATTTGGATTATGGGGCCAAAATATGCTCGGACTTTAAAAATTTGAGAGCAAGCCGCAATTGAAACCACGGTATTAGCAAAGGGATACGTGGTAGTTGGAGGTGAATTGTGGGAGAAAAGCGGGTTGGTATCAAACCACTCTTGGTTGCACCCGCAATCACATACCTACGTGAGGTCATATCCCAGGGCCATATGCAGGAAGGGGCTAATGAAAAATACGTGAGGTCATATCCCAGGGCCATATGCAGGAAGGGGCTAATGAAAAAGGAGCTAGCGCCTAAAAATCGACATTTTGAAAGCGCGCAGGAAAGAGCCCGCAAATTTGACAAGGCCTGTATAAGAGACAGAAAGGGGACCTGTGTAAACAGATTTTGGGTCTAGCAAATACCCGAAGAGTCGATCTGACTCCATGATTTGAACGATACTAGACCGGGAGGTCAAGCAGCCTTGAGGGGAGAAGGGGGGTCTGCATCAATATTCCTCACTTGATGAAAAGTGAAAGATCAAGTGACTATAACAATCATTGAGAGTCCAAGAGACATCTTGGAATCCAAATCCAAATGTCAAAAATCTTTTATTTATACATGTATTGTATGAATATTAAATTCACTTCACCCTTATCTTTATCTCGTGTGTCTAACAACATATAAAAAAATCAATGATTACATATATTTGATGCATGTTCTTGTTGGAATAGATCTTCCAGTGATTCAATTATTTTCTTTGACTATATCCTTATACGCGTTTTTAAACATCCCTATTGATAAGTCCCATATATCATCTCGCTTCACATCTTTAATTTTATCAATCTTCCTATAAAATAAAAAGCATAATAAAAGTCAATTAATATTTCTATGAAGTAAATATAGTAGAAATATCAAGTTGGTATTTTTTTGGACTAGTATATACATACTATACAGAAACATATTTAGCAATAATACTTTATAAATGTTTTTTTTCTATTATTTTACAATTTTGCTATTGCAAACTTCACATGTTTCAATGTCCATCACTCTAGAAAAGATTGATGTAGTTTAAATAAAGCTAGTTTTGGGATTCATTGGATTGATTTTTGTATTGTAGGTGAAAATAACATCTATATGTTCTTTCTACTATATCTCTCTCGACATTATAAAAAAAATTGTCTGTCATTAAATTCTAGCACCATTCTAGATGAAGTAAGGAGAAATTCATCATCATTTACATTTTTTGTAGTTTTTTTTCTTTTTAGGAGGGTCTTATGTTCCCTTGTTGTTCCATGCAAAACGTCTAATATATTCAAAATATAATGTTCTAACCTAATATATTTTATAATTAAAAACTACACTATCAGAAAAAAGTCAAAGAAAAACTTCATGTTGGTCAACTTTTTATCCACCTAATTCTCTTGTTTGCAACATTTGCATAAACCTTTTACACACTTTTCCACTTAGATTGCAAACAATCTTATTGAGTTTTTTCAATATTTTTCTCCGTGTTAAAATATATTACTTTTATATTAAAACTTCAAATAACTTGCCTTGTTATCTTCTTGAGACATGCTTCCTTCACACTCATTGCTATGATTTTTCCCTAGCCCTCTATCATCCATATCCTCTCAACAAAAGTTTTTCACAAAATAAATAAAATTTATCATCCTAAAATAGTAATAAGGTACTCAAACCATTTTGAGTTTAGTGGTGCACTATAGTAACAAGCTACTCAAACCATTTGGCATATACATCTTGTATGCGCAATCCAAGCCCAATGACGATGAGCGTTGGCAGTCAAAATCGACAGGAAGAAAATTGGATACCATCATTCGATAAGGTAAATTCCATCATTCGATAAGGTAAAGGATACAAAAAAATATCAGCAAACAATCACATTTCCAACGAGTGGTAATATTATTCAGAACAAATCAATATAGAGAAATTTAATTTTAAAACGGTTTATTAACATCATTAAATTTACTCCACGAATTGCATAACCTAATTATATGCATAGGATAGCATGGTTACATTCGCATGTATAGGATTTAATAAATAATTGTGTATGCAGGGAAATGTCTAACCAATTATCTTAGTGTTAATATATAGTCCCAATGTATTCTATTTGCAGATATATTGCTTAACGTTAATTTACTACGCAAGTATAGAACCAACCACTAACCAAATGTATTGGTGCTCGATATCGCAAGCTCTGAGGTTCCCACTTCAAGGAATACACCAATGTCCAAACTCACAAACATAATTGTTCAAAGTTCAATAGTCGTTATGACGACCTTCCAATATTAGGGAAAATAGTCGTCCCTACTCCTTCCCCAAAACTTTCTTTTATAACCAAAGAGAAGATTAACACATATCCTACTCATGCATAATTAGTAATTTAATAATTATTTTAATTTGATTATTCTTCTTGACATGTGTCGTCTACATGCAAAGATGAGCATGAAAAATACTAATTATTAATTTAATTTAATTATTAATTCATGTGTTAGTTATTCATCAACATCTCATACATTTAATTAAACCATTTTAACATTTTTAATTTAAGTAAATCCAAATAATTTGTGTATGAATATCATAATAATGTATTAACTAGCTCATTTGCAAACAAACACTTTCAAAGAATAAGTTTGGTTGTAAAAGTAGTCAAATAAAATAGGGCACTACATACACCCTCTCTTAATTTAAACTTCGTCGTGAAGTTCAAAATATATATGGAAACTATCGATGCATCTCAACTGTATCCTCCTAGGTACAAGAACTAGGACAATAGTTATCCAACTATACCTTTACTTGATTGACCAAACGACATCGAATTTGTTGAGTGCGCTAATCCAAAATATGGATTATTTCGATCGTCAAGGCCCCCTCATCTGACATGTACAAATAACTCAGATCAATAACATGTGAAGGATTGATGATCCGGATTATTTTTGGCATGAAATGTGAGCGGAGATATAATAAAGAAATGTACAAAGATATTTCAGATATCCAATGATATAACAGAGATATAACCATAAACACAGAGATACAGTAATACACAATTTCTATTAATGAGTGAACTATACAAAACTGTAGAAATACAGAGTGAAAGACTTGCTAGAATGGTGGCAGC
>CBVK0101575900.1:0-10845 GCA_900067695.1 Picea abies | reverse complement strand
GGTGAAATAAAGTGTGATGGAATGTATTAACCAAGATCTAGGAGTCTAAGCTAGGTATAAACTAATGTAAGTTAGGGTTATGCTCCAACATATTTATATAAAAAAATAAAAAACATAAAAACAATTTACTAGCCATATGTTGTTGATGTGATTGAGGTTGTACATTGGTCAACAGGGGGGAATATATGTTCAAACTTGCCCCAAAATCATGACTAGAAAAATATCGCATTGATCCATCATGAAATGGATCAACTTGAGCACCACCTGCATATGGTTGTTCTCTCTTGCATGATTCTCTTTCTCATGATGATCTACTGAATGGTGCATTTGAAAAGAAATATCTCCGGTACATTGAATTTTATCAATTTCAAAACTTATGAAAACATGATAAATATGCAAGTATGCACACAATTTAACATGTGCATATAAACATATATACCTTGATCTCCAACCTGACTAGATCTAGATAAATTTGATCGTCTTCCATACTGAATAGATCTCATTGTTTGACTAAAGTCCCTTGCATTACTAGTTTCCCCTTCCTGACTAGGGTTCCCTGTCGAACAAAGGGTCCCTGTAAAGTTATTGGTCTCTGTCGAACTAGGGGTCCCTCTACTTGTTTCATTGGAAAACCTGAAGCATTTGTGAGGCATGATTGGAGACTCGCGTTACAATGAATCCTCTCAATTCATATATATTATACATGTACCAAGCTGCAAATCTATGACAAGCAAAAATTATATTGTGTCACAAGAAAATTATGTAATCAATTGACAATATTTTAATACATCATGCAAAAAATTGTATTTCTTCCACATCCTAAGATATAATGAAATATAAAAAAGAGAAGGTAAAAACCCATAGCATTATGGGATCATCGTAACAAAATTATCATGTCTCTAGGTTAAAAATAGATTATTTATGTTTCTAAGGATTTCTTGGAGTTTCCAAGACTTGGAGAGTTTGACAAAAAGTTGAGAATTTTGACCAAGACTCGACTAATTTGGTGAAGAAACCATTCTATGCCACTGGTTGGTGGTCTCTATATGAATGAAGCGGGTGTTGTCAATTATGTATACAATTTAACATTCAATTCTAACATTCTTAGGTATTGAAAAACATCAAAAGACTAGAATTTATTTAAATTCCATTAAAGTGTGAAGTTTAAGTGCATGCATATCCATCGGGTTGTTGTCTAGAGGTTGAGAAGGAATGTTTCCATGTTAACGACCCAAGTTCAAACCTCAATGGGCATAGAGACTTAAAAATTAAGTTGTTAACCAAGTTTAATGATGTTCCATCATCTCAACAGTGGGGAGTCTAAAAAGGTATATTAATCCCATTTTTCTTAGTATATTAAGAAAGGTATAGAGCTTGAAACATTGAAGAGTTATATAATAAAGTGCATGTTTCCATTCGAGTAAACCCATCAATCAAAGACACTGAGAAACATGTCCCCAAAGTACAAAAACATTACTTGACAATGAAACTAACATATGAAGAGATAAAGGAAAAATTAATTGCTCGGCTGAATGATTTGAATGTTGGTGTTGATGAAAAGAATGATGAGTAAATTATTAAAGTTATTGGATCAACTATTTGTTTTTCTCTTCCTTGTTGGTGAATTGCAGAATTTTCCAAGTATGATTAATACCTAATTAGTTAAATTGGCTCACCGGTTTTGCAAGCTAAGTTGAAAATTCAAGAAAATTCATCATGTTTTGGTTAAGCACTAGATTATTTCCAAATTTTTCCCAAAAATCCAAGTACTGGCATTTTTTGTCAATTTTCCAAACTATGTCAAGTTTTTCCAACTTCTAGTTTTTAATCAATTGCCAAATTTTGCTTAATTGTTTTCCAATCCTCCAAGTTGACATTTCTTTTTCAGGTTTTCTCAATTAGTAATGAGTGAGTCATACTCATATTTTGAGTCATGTACACAATTTAGGGTATTTAGGGGGGCTTAAGTGAAAGTTAATCAAAATGTGTTTCATAGTTAATCAAAATGTGTTTAAACTTTCTAAAAGTAAATTGTGTGTAAGTTTATGAAACATTTGACATTTCTAGTGGACACTCCACCCATCATAAAAGACTATTACAACTTTTTTTATTCTTGATGATAGGTGAAGTGTCCACTCGAAATGTCAAATGCTTCATAAACTTGCACACAATTTACCTCAAAAAAGTCTAATCACTTCACATATATATTTTTTTCATGCAAAAACAATTCAAAAACATATTGAGATGTCATCATAATCACAAATTCTCACACAAGTATTCTTGTGTAGTAATCATCTCAAGAATTTAAAGACAACTAGTTGGGTCTACAAGGGTTGGGTCCTTTAAATATCACACACATCCTACTGGCATTATAAAATCTCACCGATGAAAAGAACAAGCTCTAATTCTTTGTGATTTTGTAGATTGGATGAATTTTATGGTAGTAGTAACATGAAGGAATGGTCACATCCTAGGCTATCTATTTAAATGGAGGACATCAACATTGAGTATAGTTGAACCCAATTTATTTTTGGACTTGTTTTCATCTCTTTCTAGTAATGATATAAACTCTGACCTAATATGGACCTTAATATTATTTATATCCCAAATGATTATGAGGACAAATATAGGGGAATGAACTCGACCATAAGTTAATGGAAGTTCCCACTAGGAGTTCCATTATCATAGAAATCATGACTAGTTAATGAAAAATTTAAAGGACAACACACCTTACCAAGCCCCTATACCCTTTAGAACCTATTAACACACAATTTTGTCCTCCAACCTATTTCATGATAAAGTTTAAGGAAGGGGTAAGATGGGGTAAGTTCGAGAAAGATTTCCAAGAATACAAAACTACGTCTTTGAAATTTAATTGCAACACTCTACTTTCTTTCAAACAAATTTTGAAACAAGAACCATACAAAACATTGGATTACAGTTAAGGAATTTAGTTAAGAAAATTTTCAGTAACCCTATCATGGAATATTGTGTATGCAATTACCCGAGAATGGAAAAAATATGTAAAGACAAAAAAAAAGAGACAGTGAAATCAATAAAAAAGGAAAATGACCATAGAGATAGAACATAGAGAAAGTGAATAGAATAGAAAGACAAGTGGATGGAGGCACATAGAGGACCAAAGATATGTGGATACCAATGCATGAGATAGTCTTGGGTAGGCATCCTAGGCCCTTTATTGGTGCCTTGAAAGGGATAGATTTTAACAGATGAATCTTGGCTTATGTTCCTAATTAGATTCTCCAAGTAGACAAAGAAAATAACAATATGTCATTGTGCATGCATGCATAGTATCCATAGTAAACTACCTCCCTCCTCGCATAGCTTGGCTTTGGTAATGGTATAATGAATTAACAAAACCATGTCTCTTTACTTTATTTACCTATAAGGAAGCTAGATAACCAGCTAATTGCAACAATGAAACATAATAAATCCAAAACCATTAATTATATAAGCATATCCATAGGCTATTTATTATATCAAGACTATCAAAATAAGTGTACATGATATTACATAAACAAAGCTTGTGCAATGTATGTAGGATATTAGTAAATAAGAAACATGAGGAATATCTAAATTTTGTGGAGTGGATGGAGTTATATAAGTTGGCCACTCACAAGCCATGAGCCACCACCAAGACAAACTCTAATATATTCACACAAAATGAAGATTGTAGGCTTGTGTTGCATGAAGGGAAGACATGGGCTCTAAACATAGTGACAACAAGGGTTTGGTTGGGTTATGGTCTATTAACTGGACAAAACCATGTCTCTTTACATTATTTACCATGAACCGGGCTAGATATCCCACCACTTGCAAGGCTGTAAGACAATAGATCCAAAACCATTAATTATATAAGCATAACCATAGCCTCTTTATTATATTAGGACTATCAAAATAAGTGTACATATTACATAAACAAATATCATGCAATGTATGTAGGATATCATTAAACATGCAACATAATGAATCTATGAATTTTGCCAAGGGGCTAAAGTTGTATAGGATGGCCACTCATAAACCATGATCCACTACCAAGACAAACTCTAATATATTCACACGTAGTTAACATTGCAAGCTTGTGTTGTTTGAATGAAAGACATGGGCTCCAAGTGCAATGGCAACAAGGTGGGTGTGGTGGGCCTTAAGGCATCCATGATCATTCCTAAAATGATTAAGGTAGAGTTTCAAGGAAACAAGTAGTACAAAGTGGTAGACTGCGAGAGAAGAGAATTAATGCTAAGAAGATAAAACTAAGTATTTCAAACAATGATTATAAGACTCTAGTTTCTTCTAAATGAATTACAAAACAAAAACAATACAAAAAATAAGATTGTAGTTAACAAATATAGATATATCATGGTCACTAACCTTATCATGGGATAATGTGTAAGCAATTACTTAAGAATGGAAGAACCAAGTAAATACAAAGAAGAGAATTGGTTATCATAGAGAAGATAGAGGTGTTGCAGAAGGGTGTGGTTATCACTCATATTTTTCCCCTAAAAAGCATAAAGGTAAGGCAGATCAATCTCAGGTAATAGAAAATGAAAGAGAAGGAGTTTCAATCCTAGATTATCCACTAGATTTATCCAAAGCACCCATAGCAACATTTCTTGATCATGTTGCTCGTGATCTAGGTACTGATGTTCTATAATTTCAATGACCCTCCTTTCTATTACAAGGCATGCAAATTCTAAATAGAGTGTGCTAGCTAGCTATAATAATAGAAATAGAGAGATGGGTTCATTACAGAGTATGCTACTTTGGAATTACAGAGTTTGAATGCACTTGAACCTATAAAAAAATTCAGAGTGGATTTATTTGACAAACTTCCACATTTTTTCAAATAAAATAGTTGTGATTTCCATGACTTCCTTGTTTTATTCTATAAATCTGATCAAGATACAATCTAACGAAGACTCTAATTATAATCGTTCTCACTCCAACTCCAATAATCATTTCATGTATAAAATGGTCCAAGATGTTGTGGGCTTGTAGTTGTATTTTTCATTCTTCATATTGATATCAATAATATATATTGAATACACATTAGACACCATCTTAGCACTATCATTTCTTTTAAAAATTGAATTCATATTGAGATCAACTTCATGATATCTACTAAATACCTTAAAACATACCTAAAATTATTGCTCGGGTGTTGTTGGTTCCTTTGTTGGCTGGAAGGAGGGAGACCAAAATCTTACTTCTTAGTTTGGTCGGTTATGTTGAAAAAATAAGCCATGAATGACTCATTGGAAGGAAGTTAGTGATGGGACTAGCCAGGCTTGATTTTCTGGGATTGAGCTTTATGGATGGAGAATAATAGGGGGAATAAGCACAAAAGGAGTGGGGGAAATAAGAAGTTCTCAAATCAAAAGCACAAAGCCAAGACCAAGGAAAAAAGTAGTATATATAGAGCATTGTCCCGAGCTTGGGTCTCAGTCAATTGGATAAGCATTGATAGATAGTGGCAGGAGCCAAACTGAGTTTCATCCAATGTAACCGATATATATAAACCCTCTTTTGATTGAAATAATATTTCGACTAAACTATTTTTCGGCCGAAAACTTATTTAGTTTTTAGTTGAAACTTGTGTTGTCAAACAAAAAGCTATGTGAAACATATCCAATGCACGAATGTCGAGGTTCCATTATATTTAACTCTAGGCAGCAAAAAGTTTTTGGCCAAAAGTGCATGTCATATATGTTCGGATAAAAAATGGCCATTAGCAATTTTTGCGACCCAATTCTCACAAAAGTGTTACCCACATTCATGATTTTACCCATTATTCATATAATAGGACCACAATACCAAATGGAAGTCACTTCAACACCCACTACTCATACATATAGAGCTAACCATGTAAGGCTATCCAAAAAGTTTCTAAATGATCAAAAACTCTAAATCTAACTCTAACTCCTCAACCACTTCAAATGTTTGATCCCTGCAAGTTCTTCTAACGCATTGCAACTTGACACATTTAGCACTTGAAGTTTTGTCAGTTGTTGCAAGCCCAGTATACCCATGACCCCACATTCCCAAAGCTCCAACATGTCCAAAGATTTCAATGTTCGAAGACCAGAAAGCTCCTCCACTTTTGGAGAACCACTAATGTGCAGCCTTTGAAGTTTTGCAAGACCACAAAGCCCTTCAATCTTTTTCAAATTAGGACAATCCCGCAACTCTAGTTCCATCAGTGTATTTGGCAATGTTCAAACCTTCATTAGGCATTCACATTGGTATATGTGAAGATGTTGAATGTTGGGGAAAATACCTTTACCAAATGCTATCTCTGATATACTCGCTAAGATTAGCCAGAACTCTGCGAGGCCAAGTATGCACTTGGATTCTCTTTCCCCTACAACTCTTTTGAATGGAAGTTCTCTTGATGAAGTATCACGTACAAATAACTCTATGAAATTGTTCAGTCGCAGGATACATGGTGGTCAGCATTTGACACCTGTCCCCTCAAGAGATAACTATTCCAACTGAGTCAACTCTCCAATAGAATCGGGCAAACATTGCAATTTCTTGGAATTATTCAGCAGCTGAGGCATCCAAGCCATAGTCAATATCCTAACCCAAGTAGGCAGTGATTTCGGCAGAGGGTCTCCAATCCACAATTCCTTCAAACTCCTTAGGCAACCGAGCCAAGCCGGCAACATTTCCAATGAAGGGCCTCCAATCTCTAGAATTTTCAATTCTCTTAGATCTCCAATGGCACTGGGAAATTCACTTATGTTTGTATCCGCCAGACGTAATTCTGATAGGTACCGTTCATGTATGACTTGAGGAGGTAATACTTCAATTTGTGTAGAGAATCTCATATCCATAATTTCAAGTGTGGTGATATTTCCGAGAGTCTGGCTGGACATGGTCAAACTTTCACACAATATCAAAATGAGATGTTTAAGTCGTTTTAAATTCCCCAAGGAATTCGGAAGCGTATGCAATTTTAAGCAGCATGATAAGTCAAGATGT
The DNA here is from genome assembly GCA_900067695.1 of Picea abies. NCBI lineage: Eukaryota > Viridiplantae > Streptophyta > Pinopsida > Pinales > Pinaceae > Picea > Picea abies. The sequence goes on along the minus strand of CBVK0101575900.1, from coordinate 3,837 downwards.
TGGAGGTTCTTTAAGTTTCCAAAGGACTCGGGAAAAGACTCCATTTCTAAGAAATAGCCTAACTCCAAGTGTTCCAAGCACTGCAGATCACAAAATTCATTCGACAAAGTTTTCAGAGGCACTTTATAAGTAACATATTCTCTCGAGTCTCCAAACGTAGAATCGAGAGGCCGCACGACAATCTTCTCAAGGTACTTCAGCTGCCCTATGGACTTTGGAAACTTTAAAAGAGGAGCCTTGATCTCCAATTGCCTCAACTGTAGAGGTGCCTGCAATGTAACTATGTCACGTTATGTGTGGTGGTGGGGTACAAAGACAACTTTCACAAGCTATATTTACATTGCTAACGGAAAAAAGAAATGACCATATACCGGAAAATTACGATCTCCCCATAGCGATCTCAATTTGTCCCCTTGCACATCTAAAACCCTTAACCTCTCCATTGGAATCCAGCGAGGCAGGGACAATTTTTGCGACCCAATTCTCACAAAAGTGTTACCCACATTCATGATTTTACCCCACTTCCTTGTTCTTAGAAAACCCACAAAATCCATGCAGACGCTCTTTTGTGGTCTAGTAGGTATAGGTAAGGGCTATGAATGCAGTGAAAATAAGGTGGGTGTGGTGGGACTTAAGGCATCCATGATAATTCCTAAAATGATTAAGGTAGAGTGTCAAGGAAACAAGTAGACCAAAGTGGCAGACTACGAAAGAAGAGAATTAATGCTAAGAAGATAAAACCAAGTTTTTCAAACTATGATTATAACACTCTAGTTTCTTTCAAATGAATTACAAAACAAAAAACATACAAAAAATAAGATTGTAGCTAAGAAATATAGATAAGAGCATGGTCACTAACCTTGTCATGGGATAATGTGTAAGAATTACCTAAGAATGGAGGAACTAAGTAAAGACAAAGAAGAAACTTAGCTATCAGAGAGAAGACATAGGTGTTGCAAAAGGGTTTGGTTATCACTCATATTTTTCCCCTAAAAAAGAGTAAATGTAAGGTAGATCAATCTTGGGTAATTGCAAAGGCAAGAGCATGAGTTTTAGTCCTAGTTTATCCACCAACACTAGCCAAAGCACCCATAGCAGTAGTTCTTGAGCATGCTTCTCGTGATCTAGGTATTGATGTTCTATGATTTCAATGACCCTCCTTGCTATTAGAAGGGATGTAAATGCTAAAAAAAGTGTGATATTTAGTTGATAGAATAGAAATAGAGAGTTGGGTTCATTACAGAGTATGCGACTTTGGAATTACAAAGTTTGAATGCACTTGAACCTATAAAAAAAATTCAGAGTGGTTTTATTTGACAAAACTCCACATGTTTTCAGATAAATTAGTTGTAATTTCCATGGATTCTTTGTTTTCTTATATAAATGTGAACAAGATATAGTGTAATGAAGACTCTAATTATAATCATTATCACTCCAACCCGAATAATCACCTCATCGATAAAATGGTCCAAGAGGGTGTGGGCATGTAGTTGTATTTTGCATTCTTCATATTGATATTGATAATATATGTTGAATATAAATTCGACACCATCTTAGCACCATTATTTATTTTAAAAATAGAATTCATATCGATATCAACTTCATGAATTCTACTGAATATTGTAAAAATATCATAAATTCTCGCTCGGGTGTTGTTGGTTCCTTTGTTCACTGGAAGGAGGGAGACCAAAATATTAATTCTTGGTTTGGATGGTTATGTTGAAAAAATAATCCATGAACAACTCGTCAAAAGGAAGTTAGTGACGAGATTAGTCAAGCTCGACTTTTCGAGATTAGGATTTATGGATGGAGAATAATAGGGGGAATAAGCAAAACATCAATGGGGGAAAGAATAAGTTCTCAAATCACAAGCACAAATCCAAGGCCAAGGAAAAAAGTAGTAGATAGATAGCATCATCCTGATCTAGGGTCTCGGTCAATTATATATGCACATCGGCCTGAGCCAAACCAAGTTTTGTCCAATGCAAATGATATATATAAATCCTCTTTCAACTTAAATATATTTTCGATCGAAATAATATTTCAACCAAAAAAGTATTTCCATCGAAATATTTTTTGCAGAAAGAGTTTTCAGTTGAAACTTGTGTTGTCGGAAAAAAAGCTTCGAGAAACGTATCTGGTGCATGCATGTTGAGGGCACCATTAGATTTAACGTAAGACCGAAAAAATATTTCGGCTGAAAGTATGTGTCATATATGTTCATCCGAAAAAGTGAAAGAGTTTGGCCAAAAACTGGCCATTAGCAATTTTCGTGACCCAATTCTCACGAAAGTGTTACCCACATTCATGATTTTAACCCCCTTCCTTGTTCTTGGAAAACCCACAAAATCCATGGAGATGTTCTCATATACTCTAATAGGCATAGGTAAGAGATGTTGGAATATTCACCAATACTAAGAGGGGGGGTGAATTAGTATTGAGGATGCTTTTCGATTTTTAACCTTAAGCACATCATGTAAACAATGCCATTCATCATCACAAAAAAAAACATACACAAAACACAATGATTTTTACATGGAAACCCAAACGGGAGAAAACCACATAATTATTTTCTTATATAATGTTAATATTACATTCATAGGAAGCACCAACTCCCAATATTATCTAGCACCAACCCCCTAATTTATAGGCACCAAATCCCTAAAGGAAGCTCCAACTACCTGATTTACCAACATTGACTGGAAGGAGGCACCAACTCCCTAGCTTTACCAGCTCCAACTAGAAAGAATCACTTACTCCCTAAAACACATGCACCAACATGTTGAATGAAGACACCAATATTCTCAACTGAACACCAAATCAATAAGATATCACCAATCCAATATCTTCATACATAGGGTACTTCTAACTTCACCTGCATGCTTCATTCCATAGAAAATCCTTCAAATCCTAGAAAGCCTCATACCATCATTCCTAGAATGTAATCACTAACGACAACATCCACTGATGGTAAAATTCATTCATGACAACATCCGCTAATGACAACATACACTCACGACAACATCACAATTTCATATCAGATCATATGTCAGCATCACAGCCTCATGGAAACATCATAGCAACATCACAACTTCATAAAAAAGTATACGACAACATCACAACCTTACGACAACATCCCAACTTCATAGTAGAGCATATGGCATCATCAAAACCTCACAGAAACATCACGGCAACATCAAAACTGCATAGCAGAGTATATAGTAGCATCACAACCTCACAACAATGTCATGGCAACATCACAACTTCATAGCAGGACATATGGCATCATCACAACCTCATGACAACATCACAACCTTATAGCATACCTTGCGAACAAGAAAGACCTTAAGATAAATCCTTAGAATTATCTTGCACACCAAAAAGATACCCCAACACCTTGAGTGTACCTCAAATTTGATCTCTTTGTTGGCTTCCCTAAAAATGTGAATTATGTCTTGTATTCATAGTAATTTTTTCCCCAAAAATTAATTGAGTCAACCTCAATTTTCTAGTTGGGTTTTAGAATGGAAAAACTCATATCTCCTCATTCATAGGGAGTTATAGGGACTTCCATATGTCATTGGAAAGGTCACATAATAATATTTCCAACCATGTAACTTGTGCTCCCATTTGAGTTAGTTATGTAGGGTAAAAATTAACTCAAATATGGGTATCCAAGTTCACCAAAAATAATACTTTCAACAATCTCCATCTTACAATCTTTATCTTGGACATATGTAGGATTGTAATATTTATCTTGGACATTTTGTGGGATCCATTTGTGTAAAACTCAAAGTGGGCATGTGGAAACAACCACATGTTATCTCATCCTATGAG